>JAARMF010000959.1:0-45685 GCA_022844705.1 Toxascaris leonina | reverse complement strand
GTGGAGATACTTTGAATGGCATCTAATGGTATTGATAAGGTTATTCCTTCAGCAGCCATCTCATTCGGCAACTCTACTCCACTGTCATTCATCAAGCGCATTCCCAATGAAGGCACAGCATTTTATGCAATATAAATTTGTGGGGTTTTAGCTAGAATCTTGAGTGGGGTTCTTTGATTTAAAAAAACATTGAAAAGGAAAATACATTACAGTAAGTCGGCATCGCGAAGAATAAAAAAGATTGCGGTTGTAGCGTAACAGCAAATGGCAATATCCATGAAAGGAGCAATAATACAAATCGGGAGAGAATTTAGAGCATACTGAAGAGTATTTCAGTATTGATAGGGCGTGAAATATGTGCATGCGAACAATCACTCTGTTATTTTCATAATAACATACGAAGGCACCGTATGTGTTTTGTGTCGATGGGGGTAGACATCATAATTAAACGGTATTGGATTTCGAGGCCGCATCGTTTGCATGAAGAAGTCGACTTTCTGTATACCGCAAAAATAATGATTTACTCATCGAATGACTGGAAAACTATCTTCCCTTGAAAAGTACAGTGCATAAAGAGAAGATTTCTTCATTGGTTAATGTGCACTATTACCCATATCCCAAGACAAGTTTTAAATATATGCAAGTTTGGGCCCTGTTAGTAATCTTGAGGATATTCGCCTATGATGTGGTCCTTTACATAATGCAGTTCTCAAATGAAAGGTGCAAGAATGCCGTGGTGTGACTTATGAGATCGGAAGGATGACTTATACAGAATACGACGATATGTCTTATGATATAGGGTCAACACACATTGTGTAGTACGACTGCATATCCCATGAAATGCGGCCCCGTGCTTTTCAATTAATTAGGGCAAAATACAGGATGAAATACGGCTACATACTTTATGAAATAGGCCCATATTCGCTAAGCCGTGGTTCATTTCCAGCGCACCCCCGGCCACCTTGCTCCTCCATGACGTTTCCTGTCTCTTGCCATAGGCGCATGCCGCTTCATCTTATAATTTTATTTTTTCACGCTTTCGGTGTTTTCGGGAAAAGATCTTTCGCAAAACTGCTCCACTAATTTAAACAGTTTCGTCCATTTTCCTACATCAACTGTGATAAGAATTAAGAGTTTTTGCCAACATCCTCCTAGAACAACAGATCTTAGAGCTATATGCCATTTTCTGTGATTTTTTATCCCCCATCACTCGTTGCCCAATGAATTTTCTCTAGGATTCTCGTTCTCCTTCCTTCTTCGACACATTTAGTTCCACAGGAATTCCTGATGAAGGGCCTGTTACTTAGATTTCCCAGATATATTTTCCAACGAATCCAACTTTTAGTTTCAATTGTCAGAGCGATTTTGGAGGTTCTCTGAGGAACGCTGGGAACGTTGCGGCATTGCGCATAGAGATGCGTGTGTGTGTCTATTTATTCGATAGTTCAACTATGGAACCATCGATGATGGGGTAGAAGGTGAAAGGTGGAATGATGTTTATTGCGGCTACCAAAGTGTACCATTTTGAAACTACCAGAGAGAAAGACTCAGATCTACACATGCGCATGATGTCCCATTGCTTTGATTCGCTTTTGCGAAATGCATAAGAAAGAAGAAATACGACCACCGTTTGTGGATCATCTGTAGGTTAGGCGAACATTCAACATACGCTGGCAGGACGCGAAAGCGCATATTGTGCCGATTGCTGTTGCGTTCTAGTTCGTTTTTCATAAACGACGTTTGAATTTAGGTAGCGAACTACGAAGCTGAAAAGGATCAAATGAAGACGGTTTGGATGTCGTGCATTGGTGTCTTCTTCATGGTCATATACATAGCATATATTGTTCGGGAACTTCCTATCAAAAGTCAGGCGAGTCAATATTTCACTTGAGAAACTTTTCAAAGCAGCCTTTAAATGAAAAGATGTTGGGGCTGATGAAGCTTAATGACAGGATCGCAATGCGTTCTCACAAAGAGACGGGAGGGGGGGGGGGGGTCATGGCAATTTGGAACAACTTGGGGCCTACAATTGAGTGGAATTTTTACTCAAGAGAGATTTGAAACTAAATTTTACGGACGGCATCAATGTACGTGTTTTCACAGCTTCCTCGAATCGGTTGCATTCATATCAGATGCGCAGGCAATGTGCTGAGAGGGAAGTGTTGAGATGCTAATCAATGTTAAAATGGTAGCTGTAATACTGAAAGATAGCCAAAACTGAAGACAGAAAAGTCCGGAGCCTCAAACTAGTGACAGCACAAGTTTAATTGTAGCAGATGCACTTGGCAGCCTGAATTTTTTTAGCAGCCAGCGGTTGTACACGACCGCAATTTGCTGCTCCCATGCAAGAAGTTCACAGATGACTCGGAGTAAATCACCTTTTGAACGAAAAGAAGGTGGCTGTTCGCTCGGCATAGACCATGCTTGTGGCCCGCTCTGCTCGTTGAGTGAATTATGAAGACGAAGCCGACTCTCTTCCCGCGAGCCGAGGAATCGTATGGCAAAAGATGTAGTTGCCGCTGAGACGCATACCCCTCGAAGCCCCCACAGCAGATGCAGAGTATTTTCATCCATTTTTCTGGCTGCATCTGATGTAGCAGAAGAAAAAGTATTTCGAGCGATGGAGGTGCTGTCGGGCAGTTTCAGAGAATATATAGAAAACAGCACTGTGCGACACTCCTCAGCAGTATGGACAAAGCGATTAGTTATCTGATTATCTTAGGGTTTGGTGAGCAGCCGTGGGTTAGCGCGGATCTGTCGAGTTACATTCATTCTTGTCCTGAGCCTTCTAGTTCTAGCGTTGGCCGTAGAATCGTACCAGCGGCTCATCGCATCTCGATTGCGATCTATCGCTCAGTCGCGTTCGGTGCCGCGGTAAGCAGTCTGTCAAACGGCAGGTTCAACGGTTGTCAGATCTCCATATGACGCAGCTTGCCTACCTCTTTTGTGCTGCATGCATTTTGAACAGCACGCCCCGAACGCAGTTCTACGTTGCAGTTCTTCGTTGCTGATTAGGCCCATCCTTGTGATATCACACATCCATCTTTTCACCGCTGTTTTTTCTGCAACAGAATTCTCTCCATCTCTTCATCATATTTCCTTCCCGATCATGCGTCACAAGAATACAGCACTGGTGGAAGCATTTCTTTCCAAAGATGTTGGCTCTGGTTTTCGTTGGCAACCGTTGATCTGTTAACACAGCACAATCGTCGTTGAACGCGATCCAAAGTACGAACTCGCCGTACTGAACGTTATTTGAATTTAACGGATGTCCAAAATAAATGTAATCCGCTATTCCTTCGACATTGGTGCCATGAGGACAGAGATGTCAGTGAAAACCAGACGGGTAAGTTTTTCACCATCGACGATGATTCCACCACAATGGCCCATCATTCTGAACACTCCTTCCAGCACTATCGCGGAGTTCCGGAAGGAAACTGTCACCTTACCGGACTCCTCTGTTGATGTTCTTATATAAAATATAGTCTAGGAGCCGAAAATGTTGTACATCCCACTCTAATGAGTCTAACGACTGGGTCTACTTCTCCTTCACGCAAAGCATTTATGAGTGCCACAGTTGTTCAGCCGAGCCGAAAAGTGTTCTGCAAAAGCGAGACGGCACGGGACTCGACGCTTTTTGCTTTTTTCACTGGCTGACTGAGTGCATGGATGTGATTGTTAGTGGAGTGGCATATTCTGAAACCTGCGTTCTTCGTGCTCACTTCTATCATTCCCAACGTTCGATTTAGAATCATCTTTGTGAGCAGTTTGTATAATTACGACAAGAGCGCTATGGGCAAGTCTGCCAACTCTTCCAAAAGGCGCAGCTTTCCACCTTTACGTTCTGCAGTGATTCCGTTCTTTCTCAGGTCTCTTCTAGAATCTATTTTCCTCTCTGCCGAACTTATCTCATCCCATGTAACTGATGACATGTTTTCGCGTGATGCACGCGAAGCAATCTCAGTTATCCGCTTTTTGGACGAAAACACGCCATTGCAGTAACCTGCGCAGATCATTCTTCCTCGATCTCTTTTGAGCCTCCCTTGTCGTTCTTTCAGCGCTTCTTGTCTCCCCATTCTCAGCTGAACTTCTGTCTTCACCTTTTTCAAGCTGTTTCGTTCTTAGTGTCGTTTCTATCAGTGTCACTCTTCTGTACTCATCACAGTCCGCTTGCAACTTTTTAAATACCTCTCTGCACAACTCCTTTTATCTCCCTCCTTTCGTCTTCCCTTCCGATAGCATTTGCTTCCGAGCAACTATCAGATATTGCGTGTTTCCCGGATTCCCCTTCTTGTAATTGATGGATCCCGTCCGCTTGAGCGATTAATTGCTTTCTCGATCTTATCAACTAGCGTCTGATATCATCAGTGGCAACTGACCAGTCCACTGTTTCCATGAGCGAAGGCAATCCGAAGTTCTGTTCTTTTCTGAGTCGCGCTGTTCTGACGATGTTGTCCTCGCGCTCATTTTCAATTCTAATCCCGTAGCGCAGAAGGCTATAGCCGCAACCTGATTGCATAATCCTTTCGTCAATGAAGGGTGCATCCATGAATAGGCGTTCTGCGTAAGTTAGGGAGTAATCGATTTGGCTGAAGGTAGTTGCTGGTCGCGAATGTTATTAAGCGTGAGCCTGTGGTCCCGACATGGCCCAAATGACATGCCTTCTTTCAGCTAGATGAATCCTGCGCTAGACCTTGGTGATGAAATCGCTTGAACAGTCGAATAAGTTGTTTTGAGCTGCACAACTCCCCTGAACTTCTTATAAAATTTCTCAATGTTCTCTTATCTTCTCCCAAGAAAAGCTTGCCATGTTGCGGGGGTTCATATGGCTGCGCAACTATCAGAGTGCAAGTCTTTCCTATCTTCAACACCAGAACTGCTTTTCTTGGTGAAACCAGATTGCAACTTCGGATCATATAGACAGCGCGCTCCTCTACTATAAACCCTGTTCCTATTATTCTTGAACTGTTTTTGAAAGTCCTACCAAGGGAGACTTGATGAGGCCAATCGGCCCTTATCCTAGACATGATTTCGAGATATGTGTCGGCTAAATTTTCAATATAGCGCGATGCAACGAAGATATCTGCATCTAAATCGTTATCCAGTGAACATTCGGCATCTAATGCAAAGACATCATTGCGAGAATCTTTCTTTTAGTTTCTGCTCGACTCCTGAGTGATTAAGGTTTACGTCAATGACGTTCGGGTTGCCAGCCCTCAAGCCGCTAACGCCGTGATTGGTTTCTCCTTACTTAGTTGGGATATCAGTGAAGATCAGGCGTGCAGTCATCACCTTAGGACATGATGAAAACTTGCCCAATATGGTAGAAAGTGACAGAGCGTAGCGCCTCGCTTGCATAGTCTATGAGAACCCGCTGCCGGCAAAGCACCACGATGGGTTAGTGGAGTGGAATGGAAGAACGGTAATCAATACGACCAACATCGATGAGGTAGAAGGAAGCCATTAACACTATGCGCGAGATCATGTCACTACACAGTGAGCAGATCACGTAGACAGCATTCGTTGAAATACCACACACTTACCTGGTATGTGATGTGTTGGCTGACGTTTCCTCCCAGGCATTTTTGAAATCGCAGAAAGCACATGCAGCGCATTGCAGCAAAGTTGCTTCTGTGCTGTGGTGTATGATAGTCTGCCTGTCCATCGTATAGTTTCAACTGCTAAACTGGAGAACACAGCGTTGGGAATTTTGGTAAGTATGATGTACACAGCACCATCCCCTCCTAAACTACCTGCCATAATGGTCCATCAATTTCGAAGGAAGTCATCGTACAACACATGGGGTTGATGCGACCGCATTTTGATCTGCACCAGGAACGAGTAGTTCCATTTAATGGACTCATTTCCCACGAGCTCATTGAAATGATATAGTGACAGTCTCACTGCAATGTGCCACACTGGTGATCAAGTCTCCCTTATTCGCGATGGGGATGTTCAAAATGTGGACCTGAACTTTAAACGCTAGAAAAATGAGACTGTGGCAGAACTGTGGTCTCTCCTCAAATGCACCATTTCAAGGGGGAACCTTTCAGCGAATAGATACTTGCAGATGTGGCCGTCATAATCCAAGACGACGTCGAAAACGCGCCAAATTTATTGGTTTATATCGCAAATGCCGCTTCACGTCGAGATTTTTTGAATTTTGTCAGTGCACAATTTCGGCCCGCACTTGAGATGACAATGTCGTGTTTTCGGCATGCTATTCGCACGAGCCGTCCAACGCATACCCATTTGATCGGACTTACAGGCGGATTGAACTTCGCGTAAGAAAAGGGTCGTTTAATCTGACGTTAAAAGCCGCTGGTTGAGCCGTACATTCTCTCTCCGCTGATGGCAAACACATTTCCAATGAACATAAAAATTCTCCAGTGCATCAAGAAATTATCTCGTCAAAAAAGCATTGAAGCCTGTATAAGCCACATGGTAGCTTAATCAGAAGCTATGGTGTGGTGGTGTCCTCTCCTCTTCCCTTCACCTAACTTTTGAATTTTGGAATTTTTGGGCTTTGGGACTTGAAAGAACGGCATTTCCTGGGAGAGTTGGACGATTTTTAGCCTCTTTTCAATTGCAAGAACTGAAAGCAACAAGATGCACCAATACGAAAGATCAATATTGCTAAAGAGTAATGAACAGAAAATTCGCGAAACAATGTTGTCAGTCCACTTTGATTCTCTAAACTATTGCAGTTCATGTGATCTCTCTGGAATTCAAAAACCGTATGCATTCTCCTTTACTCTTTCGAAAAACTTTCAACATAAATTATGCAATAATACACTTCATTAACTCGGAACTTTCATGAACTGCATTTATTGTACTTCACTCCCAAAACAGTTTCTCATGACGTGTCATTTTATCTCGCATCGCCTCAAAAAATTCTCAGGACGCACCCTGAACTGCCTTGCATCTTATTTGCCATAGCGTGGTTTATCGCGGTGGAGTTTCAATTTTGCGCGTCTATGCTTCGCGTCCTTGCAATACACTTGTTCGAGAACAATGCAACGTTATCATCCATTATCATCGTCATATCTCGAATTAGCCACTATGCGAACTCTGTTTATCAGCAACCGGTTTTGAGACCTCGCAGCAGCTACACTGACCCATTCCCACTAACGTGTCAGTAAAGGATAAGGGATCTGCGTTTTGCTATGTCCTTGGAGGAGATGTGAGGGATACAGAACCGGAAACGGAAGGAAACCAAATTAAGTTTGAGGAGGTTAAGTTTCATCTGCTGAGAAAGTCTGCTTCGCCAAATCATGCCATTGTCCTCGTCCTCACCATCCCGGGCAAATGAACTCGCACTCAATCCGCCTGGAGGAGTGACCATTGAGCGAAGTATCCTACTTCCGAGATGCGGATAGCTGTAATGAGATCTCTGCAGCTCCTTGCGATGTTGATGAGTCCACTGGAAAGCAGCAGGATCCCCGTAACAGTTTCGGTGAACGTGCCGCTGACTAATCCTTTCAAAGAGCGTCTCAAAGTCCAGGATTTGTTTTCAGGTGCTACTGACATCCACGGCAATAATGTCGCCTTTACTTGCATGCGTAACTTCGTTCGCCGTACTCGGTTGGCTAGGCGTCTCGTTCAATTCATTTATGAGTTTGACACCATTGCTTGTTCTTGGGATCGGTGAGCCCTTTAAATGAAAATTGTGATATTTCTGTGAGGTTCTCAGTGACGTTCATTTTTGATGTCACGTTCAAAGTGAAGAATAACTTAACACGATATCCACGCTATATGGGAGCGAAAGTCGGGCTTAATCCTGTAATGCACTCTTTTACTCCACATTCTATTCTTTCTTTGATGATTATCACAAATCTTGAACAATGTTCCCTGGCTTTGTTCCGCCTCACCCGATGACAAGAAAAATATTAACTGGAAGCATCTGTTGTTATTTGCAAAGCTCTCAATCATACCCAACCCGTCTTCCGTTCAAAAATTGCTACGCAATCTTAGCCTTCGACTGCGTCTTTTTGTGTCTGAAAAATTCGTAGTCATCACAAATCCATTATTTAGCCACAAAAGAGATGGAAGCTTTCTCTCTTATTTTGAAGCTCCGTGCACGCTGATACGTGAAAAACGGTATATGAAAAAACATGCGATCAATGTGCGATCCAATAGACTTAAGAACTTACAAAAGAATGGGGATATATTTTTCGACGATATGTTGTCATAGTGCTGCAGTCAGGTGTTGATGATGCATTTCTTCTGTTGCACACTTGGCGCAAGAACGTATGCATCACGGATGAAGGCGAACGTATGAGGCGAGTTGTTTCGGAAATTGGACCTAGTATTACAATCACGTCGCTCACTAACGTACTCGCTTTCGGCGTTGGGATGTTATCGCCTGCCCAAGTGGTATTTGAATTTCCATTTGTTATTCTTTCCATCATTTGATTTTCCAGTATTTGAATTTTCATTTATTATTTGGATTTCCATTTGTTATACGATACGCCGTCGCCAGTTTTGGCAGCACTTTGAAATGCATTTGACAAATAGGAAGTAAATCGGCATCGAATTCATTTCGGCATCAGCTGTGTTCGAATGAATTATCGGCCGCTCGAAGGTCCTGAACATAAACACAACATTTATGTGTGAAAAACCTGCTCATAGTTGTAATCGTGAGTAAAATCAAGAATTTGTTTTTGACTGGTCGTTCGATTGAAAACGTTTTCGATGATAGAGCGGTACGCAATGGAACGTCCCGCATACTTACGGCTGGTGTGAAATGTTTCATTGAAGTCCTTTAGCATATCACTTTTTTAATGCCTCAGCAAAAACTCCACTCACACATACCACTTTCAGATGCCAGAGAAATTTCTTGAGCGCTTTAACTAGCGTTTTCCGCTCATGCATGATAATTGGCATTTTGCCCTAGTATTTTGAATACCTTGGATCTGGGATTTAGGTTTTCAACAGTGAGAAGAGAGTCCCTCGAAAAGCACGGGTGTGCTGCCGCTTCCATTGCTAACTAAGATTGAGACTAATCTTCCAAAAAGTAATTAAGGAGTTTTTACAGTTTTGAGGGCAGGAATGCTTTTTGCTTTTCCCTCATGCACAGTTATTATTGTCTCATTCCTCGTACTCTACTGTGCATCGACGATGGTTTCCGTAAACGCACACAGCAGCAATTGTGTTACAGAATGATATAAGAAGGGTGTGCATGGGCCTTACCACTCCGCGTTTGTTCTGTTCAGCTGCTCCACTGCAGACTGTCAAGTATGTGCGAAGTTGACAGCAGTTATATCCAACTTACCATGACACAGAGATTTGCACCATGATGCGATGCTACGGTTGTTGTTGAATTTGCATTGTTCACTTCAGATAAGTCTCTTCTGCGCATGCACGGCATTAGCGATGGCATTCGATTATGTGTTTGAGCTCGCAGTATTTGCTCCATGTATGGTGCTCACACTCACATTACGATGGGAGAAAGAGGGCGGCACAGCGGAGAAAACAGAGTAATTTCAGCGATCTTTCAGTTTAACAAGCATAGGTAAATGAGCAACAAAAGAAATGTTTGGAATGAATATTTATGTGAAAGTTAATAAGCAAAGCGAGAAGTGGGCGGTCACTACGTCAATGAATATTAAAAAGTGAAAAAGTTCCCAGATTTTGGATAGATAAAGTATGAACACCGCTTCCGAGCATTTGCCGATAGATCATGCGGTCCATGCAGTCCAAACGTTTGAAGGTTCACCCGTCCGGGAAATCCAGTGAGATAGAGTAGTCAAATGGTTAATGAGAGAAATTTGTTTAGAAACGAGGTAATCTCCTCTAGAGTTGATAGTTTCGTTACAAGATGAGGTGCATCGACCATTATGTGATTGCTGCGTTCATTTCCCGTATTCATACTATTTCGAGCCGTATCGATTGGAAAATTCGTGTTACATACCTCCACCCTCAAAGATTAGAACTTCGTTTCCCTGCTCTCTCCCCTCAACCTTCATAATATGGTTTTTTCGGTAATTTGAAGAGGGAGGATGGTGTGACGAGAAGTTGCACTGTTTGCATATGCCGCATGCTGAAGGCGAAAACTTAAAGGTGCAAGTGAAGTGAAGGTATAAGGCTGTAGGCATTATATAGAGATGGCTGCCGTACGCAATAATGTAAAATAGGAAATAAATGGGAGAAATTGTTCACTGCATGTTTGGTTGTTTTCCACACATCACAGGATGTAAGGCGTAACCCGACCGATTTTCCAAGAAAGGGAGGTGAGAAAGACAGAGGTGAAAAGGGGGGGGGGGGAGAGATTTGGCTGCCATTGCCGTAGTAGTGGTGATTCATTTGGCTGCCATTAGTGATTGGAGGGAAGCCTGTTCCTCGCGGCCACGAATATGCCTGCCTACACGATGAGTTGAAGTAATATTCATAGTACTCCTTGAAGATACGAAGGCAGAAAATATTCAAGGCTTTTCGATGTAGCTGGCAGCCTCAGAGTGACTTACGCCAGAGTTGCGCAGACCGCCTGCGCTTTTCTGATTACTTTTAAGGTGAATGGTTTCAAGGTAAATGCCAACAACGTGGAATGTGGCTTATATACGAGTACAGATAAGCGTATAGATTTCAGCGACTTCATTGCAGTGACGTGAACGCATACTGGAAGCGATATGCGAAATTCGTTCTCTCGAAGAGTGGTCGTATGTGCGTGATGATCGTTGTTGTTTTAATCTACTCGAGTGCATTTTTTGGTCTTCGAAAAATGGAAACCAAATTCGATGCAAGTAAAACGTTTCCGATGACATCGCCTTTGACGCTATCAGTCCAAATTTTTGAGGGCGTCTATAGGCAGGTAATAATGATACTGACCTTTCTCAGATATCTTTTTCATAGAGGAAATTTTTTTGAATGAATTTTTTCAACCTTGCTCCTTTTTTTCTGATGAGACTCTTTATCGCCTAGAGCATTATCGTTCAACTTTCAATTCGGCATCATGAACGGGAGAGCCTTATTTCATTTCAAAAATCGTCGGTGCGGGAGAGAGCAGAAATATTTCGTTCATATATTTAAACTTCAAATGACTTTTAATAATAATATAAATCAGGTCGGTGCAATGCATCTCTCGAGGTTCGATAAATGATGCGAGGGGCCTCATTTCTCCACACTTTCTTGAATCAGCGGCAACAAAAGCAGCTTTACGACCGCTCATTGCGTTCTTTTTTTTCAATAGCTCGCTGCCTTGTTCATTTCTATCTCACTTGGAGACCGTGTTAGCCTGGTTTTCGCTCAAGAAGTCAGCAGCCACTTCAGTAAAACGTTTCCACACATTGGTCTCACTTTCTACGCTTACGAAAACAATTTTTAAACCATGCACAGTTCAGCTGCATTCCTGGTGGGTCCATAATGTCACAATTCGTTTCTTTCTTATGCGGCTAGACATATTCATTGAATAAGAGAGTTGGGACCCAAATTGTGTAAAGTGATGAAGGGGGTTTAATGTGGTCTCTCAGGAAACGAAACTGGAAAAGAAACGCGGCTATTTGCTGTAGGAGATCAAAGCACTTCATATGGACTAGATTTGTAAGTGTGAATCGCAGACAATTTCTTCTTCCATCCAATTTATAAAGTGTGGCCATAGTAGGTGTTTTGAATGCTGTTTTGTTCCTCCAAGGCATCATCAATGTACCTCATAAAACTGCTGTAACCCAGAATTGATTGCACATTCCATCATGCCACCTGCAACTTCCACCTTCAACAGAATCTTGATGCATTAGCCATTAGCCGATGCACTTCTTCTTTACAATACTTTAATCAACAATATATTCACTGCAAATAAATGTCCCTTCACAGCACTTCCATTTTCACACTGAAGAATAAGTTGTGACGTCGCGTGAAGATTAGGACTTAGGCTGTTCTTCTTCCCGTCGGATGTTGACGAGTTTATTTACGACTTTCTCATAATAAGCGGTTGGGACTTATTTCAACACCTAGTCTTGATGAAAGTACGGGAGGTGGAAGTACAAGATTGAATGGCTGGATAGGACGGAGCCAGTGAGTTTGGTCGGAGCCTACTTACACTACTCTGAAATACGGTAGTTAAATGCTTTCCATGAAAAATGTTATCTCTTTCACACGTTTGTGTGGAAAATGGCCTTCGTTTTCTTACAGAACCGTTTTCTCACTAGAACAGGTGGAATTCATTGATATACAGCATGTGCTCATGATCTTGGCGTTGTAGTCGACTTTGAATGTCAGTGGAGGTTGTATTGTCCTACTTCTGCTAAGATAGCCCAGTTGCAATATCTATTCACGCACTTTAAAGCATAGATGATTTGAGAGTAATTCTTTGATATACAGCCTTCATTATTCATTGCCGAACCATTGTTCAGTAGTATGTTTTCACGATTCACTATTTCGTGATATCAAGTCATCAGGGGATGGCTAGCCACGCATCGTATAAATTACTTTTTAAAAGTTTGCCGTCATCACTGCCACTTAAACTAGACTTTCATTTCAGTAATGTTTGACCTGAAATCATTGGAATATCACAGGCATAAGTTCGACTTGATTGTTTGTTATGAAATTGTGCGCAGCCTTTCCGACGTTCGCTTTCACACACATTTTAGTCTCAATCTCGTAGCAGACATAGGCATCCATGTCAATTCGCCAGAATCGTAGGCATCCATGTGCTGCGGCACGCTCAATGTTCTATATGTTTCGTAATTTCATGAGTTCAAGATCTGCTTTCTCTCACTGTCTTCAGTGCATGCACTCTTTCATCCTACTAGAGGAAGTAGGGTTACATCGATCTTTACGCGAATGCTGCTTATACATTGAACACATTGAACAGCTGTGATTTCATCGATTTCGTCGTTGTCTCCATCGATGCAGCTGGCAAATTTTCCATCTTTCTCGATCCTGAACTCGCCGCATCCAAGCAGTGCCATGTAGACGTCGAAACCCCATCTTGTTGGCAGTCTGCCGCGTTCTTGCTTTCCATATTGCTGTGGCCAGTAGTACATCGCCTGGTGGCCGGCCTGCTGGCGACGTAGGTTTCGGTTATTCGGAGTTTCCTTCTCCTAGCCTTTCTTCTTCCACGAAGTACCTGCAAGGCAGCAGGGGCTGCGATCTTTTTCGGCGGATCGTACTCGCCGTGATGCGAAACCGTCATTGGGTAATGTGACCATTCTTTTAAGTGTTGGCGCGCCACCGCCAACCCCAGTCACACCCTGATGAATTTCGCCGTCGGTTGGTTCACGCCTGCTTATTCTGCATATTCACAGGCGACCGTCATATCTGACGGCCCTTTCGCGACCCTTCCACCACGTCGATCTGAGCGGCAGGAAACACGACCGCTCAGCAACCGCCCAACAACACCGACAACCTGCTTAAGAGCACTAAATGCCTGCTTGTTGCGATCGTTCCCTTGCGAACTTCTTGCTTTTAAGCCCTGTTCATCCTCACAGCCCCAGAAATTTCCACGCATTTCATGATGTCGAAATTGAATAAATCAAAAAAAAGAAGGTTGCCACAACGTTATTGCGCCGCCCAGAACATTCATCCATCTCTCTACGTACACACTTGTAGAATTCCACTCGGAATTTTGGCATTTTGCATCGCTCATACCAAAATGGGTTTATCCTAGCGTGAGAGCTGAGGAATGCAAATTTTGTGCATTGAATGAGTCTGTTTAAGTGCACCTTAGTATTGAATTGATATTCACAAGAGTAGTTCCACTCAGTCTTAATAAATTGTATCAAATAAGCTCTTGCGAATTGTTGCACAGTAATGTTTGGTCGTCTTACGAAAGTTGTGATATCATATTCGCCAACGTTTCATCATCCTAGGTTGATATCATTCTAAGGTTTATTAAGACCGCCATTCGCAATGAGACCAATTCAATGCACTAGTTTTACTTCGCTTCGTCAGGAACGACGTCGACGTTTTTATTTGAAAACAATCTGGAAATGTAGCGAAATATGATCAGATCTCAAAACATGCATTTTAGCACAACGCCATAGGCTTACTAGTCAGCAGTCCGCCGAACTTCACGGATCCCAGTGATCTTATGAATTTCATGGGGATGATCAAACGTCTTGAATCGCACCCAGACGCTTATGGTCGCGATGGCACAATATTCTGGTTATTCAGCTATATAGAAGTATGTAATTCCACGCTTATTTCAGACAGTTCACTTCCATTTATCTCTCTGATGAACATTTGAAAGAATACGTTTAGGAACATGTTTGATTTCCAATGTTTCGTTGTTGCTGAATATTGTGCGTTACGCTTTCTGCCGTGTTGTGCAAATCCTATGTTCTCAAACAGGGGTTCGTCCTGCCTTCCCTTACAATTCTTCTTACTCTTACACCAAAGTGTAATCTCTCCCCAGTGCTTCCCCATCCGTCAGACCGAAAATACGTTTATGCACTTTCACAAATCCTCGCCAGACCGCATTGCGCCTACGGAAAGTTAGTGCTAAACTTTCGAAGTCAGCTGCTGTATGAAATGTTCAAGGCAAGTCCATATGAAGACGCGCCCTAGGTGGTCATATTTCTCAATTCCTGAATTGGCAGTGATTTGATACAGCTTCTGGTTTTAGAAATACTACCCCTAATATAGCTCTATCGTCCTAAATATTCGCATCTATTTGCAGTACTGTCGAAATGAGCTTGGCATTGAGATGTCGATTGAGGGCGAGAACAACACTCTATCGCTCGATTATTTGGATCGCTTTGCCAACAGTCAAATAATTGGCGATCAAAATGTTGTGCATTACCACCTAGACGAGGAGTAAGTGGAAATGGCCACGATTTTTGCTCATAGGGAGAGTGCGTAATACAAAGAGCATTTGGTATTAAATTCTGCTTCCTCAATTTTCAATAAATTTGAAACGATTCCGTCATTTACATTTTCCAACGCCTTCTATGCCCCTATGGTATCAAGGATGTTGAGTTTACTAAGATCATCCATTTTCCTTGCTGCTTCCCAATGATTTTTGAGTAGATGTCATTTTCGATTTCTAAGAATTGTTCACGTCCATCCCCATGCTAGCGAAACGACCAAGGTCGCACGAGCGAAACGACAAAGGCCCACTCTACCATGTAATGGAAGGGGCGATCAATCTGTGGCAAAGAAAATTGAAAATTCAGCTTTTTTCGATAACCTCTCACGTAGGTACATTCCATTTGAATGAATCGAGGTGAGTGTAAATCATTTTCGTTGAATTGGATCAGTACGGGAATATGAGAGAATGGATTGGGATGCTGTGTTTGCGCTTCTTCTTTATAATCAGGCGATGCGTAGTTTCATACTGATACAGCTCCTATGAAACAAAACAATAACAGTCATCGTTGTAGAGGGCAGGCGGTGGTCGACAGTTTCATGTTCAAAGTTGCTTATAAGGGCGCAGACTGGCACAAGAGAGCTGAGCTTACAGGTATGTTCCAGCTTTTTGCCTACCTCATTTTTCTAATCTGTTCCCTATGCAAATCAGCCGTAATAGATCTTTCGTTCTACTCAAGCAGAGATGCCTTCAAAATGGTGAAAATATTCCATTTCCACTGACGAAGGACGCTTTTATTATTTCTGCATGACATCTCGAATAACGATGCTGTGCTCCAAGCGATTCGCTTGTGACGATCGACATTTAACAGTTGCATACATTGGCGCACGGAAGAGAGTAGTTCATCATCCAGATAGTGCATTCGAGATAATTCATAATGAAAGGCTTTGCACGATTTATTGCTAAACAATTGCGTATTTGCATGTTCAGATCTCTCATTTTCATTTTCCTGTGATTTCGTTCACCTCGCACTGTTATTTGCTAGCAACCCAGCTAGCTTCATTTCTTCTGGAGCGTGGAATCATTATAGAGTATACCTTACTGGGAGACACTTTTAACTGTGAAGAAGGAATAGAAAGATGAGAGAAGTAACTTCGAGGATTCCTCCATTAACGTCATTATGTACTGTTCTTGATTTGTGCGTGTCGCTGTGCTGACAGTAATGATGCCCACGAAAGGCAGTGAAGTACGTACGACTGAAACACATGATCACGTATTCGTCAGTTTTACTCAGAGTTTGGTCACATATATGAAAATATGAAATTCTGGATTGAGCTTCATTCGTATAAACTCCTTTTTTCAGCTGAAATCCGAGAACTCCTCCGCGACTATGCTCAATATAATATTACTTCGTCGATCTATGACTCACCATTATTCGATCTCATTACTTCAGTGAAAGTATGTTGTTTTTTTAATGATACAATCAGATGTTCGGAAATGAGTTTATGTTGTTGTTGTTTAAAATAATGAGTTTATGAAGGAATCACTTTTCTAGTTTGTTGATCCTTATTTCTTATATGCGATTTGAGCGCATTTTCTTTTTATTATCGCTATAGGAATAGCGTTATTCCGCATGGGCATAACTTCACGCTGAAGACGGAAAATAAGCCAGTCATATTCATCTTCTGATTTAAAATAAAGGAATACCGGTCTATCCTGACAATCTTATACAACGATTGGTCACTGCATTACTCAATTTTGACTTCTCTACTCAGTGCGTCAACGCAGATCATGGCGAGCTGAAGCGTCATTCCGTTTCGTTGCATCGCAACCGCAGGCGCTAGCGGAATGCGTAATCGCCACGATCAAGGCCGAGTCCTTGTTCAGTTAGGGACAATTTCAGTAATCTTATTCTCTTTTTCGAAACATTCCGGGTTGCAACAGCCGCGGATTGCGTTCTCAGATCCAATCCGCAGCTAGCTCTAGCTCACAGCCAACTTTCTGCTTTGGCACTATTGCAGCCGTTGAGATCCTTGTATCAGCAGGCTGCTGCCCAATTACCGTCAATGATTCCGAATGCACTGCGAAATTGCTTCCTAACTTTTTTCATTCGCAAAATAGGGGAATAGTCATAAGCATTTTATTCCGCCTGGAAACGAGATCGGTTAGGACACAATTCAAATCGAGCGGATTGTATAACAGAGTTGAAACGAAACTTTTGTGGAAAATTTTCATCGTTCGACTGATCTGCTGACGTATACGCCTGATTTATATGTGAGGCAGTTTGCTTAGGGTGACTTATCACCGGTAACTAGACGGTTTATTGCCTCAAATGATATGCCCACAGTGGATTCATTGATGGACTCACAGCATTGCAAATAGTGCCGGCACTTGTATCACGCTTCTCCCATGACGTACGTTTCTGTAAATTTGCCTTGCAAAACAAATCGTGACATCATGTTCGTGCGCATCGATTTGTGTGCCTGCCTGCGTCTGCCGTGTAGATTGTATTTGAGGACGACAGAAACCATAGCTACTGGAAGTGGGAGTGGTTGCAGTTTGACCACGAATACCGCCTTACACATGGGTCCATCAACTTCAGAAGCATCAGTGAACTTTTGTTTTTAAGGAAATTGCATTCACTTAACACAGCTCGGTTTTTCATATTACGTCGATCCGAGCGTAAATGCCTAGATCTATGCGTAATCGTCTACATTAAAGGGAGTGGCATTGTTGCATCTACTGACAATAACTTGAGAAGTACGTTGAGGCGTTAGCAGATGCATGAGCAGATGTGTGAGCAAGTATCATACCAGCTTCCCTGGCGTATTTTCCAAGTTGTTCAAATCGAAAGCATGTGGTTCCTGGTGTTCTTGGTGGCATAAAATTTACATATCGACGCTGACATATCAATACCGCTGACAACAAAACCCGCTGCGCATTTCAAATCTAGAAGAATTTGTCATCAATACCGTTGTATGCACGATTTAAGCGCACAAAAAGAAAAGATCGAAAGAGGTTTTCAGTAGCTGTGGTTGAATAACTGTTTAGAGGGAGTGAATGAGAAAAAAGGAATTTCAAAGGGCGAGCATAGATCTCAGGCTGCTTCAAGTTAAAATTGTGAATGCGAGTGCTGCGAAGGTTCGAGAATTAGACTGTAAAAAAGTGACCGACCGCAGAATAAACTCACAACAGTCAGTAGCTGCTGTGTGTAGTATATGAAGAATCATCACAGTGTTTGTAGAAGGAGCTGGCGAAGGCGGTAGTGATCACTCTGTGCTGCATGATGTGCGTTTGTTACATCTTCATTCCCAACGTCTTCAGCACCACTATGGCAACACTGTCGATTCTATCGATCTCCTGCAGTACGTTCACGTAGAATTTTTTTCGCATTGAAATTTGACTAAACTTGTGGTCGACTGATTTCTTAGGAAGCAGAAGCTGTTCTGAATCACAATGAGGCGTCAAATTTTGCTTGGTTGTCCTGATTACGTAATGCTTCGGAATAAATTTTTGGTGGTTAGCACTGAGTTGTCTGCTTCCCGATGTGACTAAATTTTACTAATCAACTCATCTTTGCCGACGTGTAATCATGCTAGAGCTTTGATGCACAGATGCTGTTGTGCCAGAGAGTACTTACTGGCGTATTGGCAAGATAATTAAGCCGCTTTATTCTAAATGAATTGTC
This sequence comes from Toxascaris leonina, assembly GCA_022844705.1. Classification (NCBI taxonomy): domain Eukaryota; kingdom Metazoa; phylum Nematoda; class Chromadorea; order Rhabditida; family Ascarididae; genus Toxascaris; species Toxascaris leonina. The sequence continues at coordinate 27,254 of JAARMF010000959.1, read as the reverse complement.
ATGGCCAGCTACTAAGCAAATTTTCTCGTTTTTTGAACTGCGGTCATAAGGATAAGAGGTGCTCAATAATTGAGAGATATAAAAAGTTTATGGAGCGGTTGGGAAAAAACCTTTCTGATAAAAAAAGTACGACGAGAGCGGGGAATAACGCTAACAGAGAAAGTGATTCGTAAGGTAAAAGTGAAAGCGAGCGATCTTACCCTTGCTAGTGGTATAATGTTCTTGCTGACATTCGTAGTCTTTTTTCATATTCGAGAGCGAGAACTCGTTGCTGGCATTATTATGTCACAGTTATGAAATGAAGAGGATGAGAAGGTTTTCATTTAAGGAGGCAAATGTGGTTAATACAGAAGCCGTTGAAGGACAGAGCATGGAATTTCGAAGGAATCCTTGTTCCTTTATACATTGATTGATCCTTCTCAGCATTGACGGATACATTCAGAAAAGCCAATATCATTTCGAATTGACTTTTCTGAATCAAAATCGGAAGTGAAGAAGCATTATTGTGTAAAGCCGTGTGAAGGCATGTATGTTGCAATGTGCACGGAATATGTTTACATGTTGCAACGTTCTACCGGTCAATTGCAGGTCTGATGGGTATGATGAGTTGGTGGGGTTTGGATGTGGACCCAATAACGATGGTCAGCTTCATAATGGCGATTGGGTTCAGCGTTGATTTCTCAGCTCATACCTGCTACCACTTCCATCATTACGAGCGCAGCTCCCATTCAACCGTGCTATACGACAATGCGAACGTCGTCAAATTGGCTCATATCTTTCGCGCCATCGGAAACCCTTTGATCCAGGTCTTTGCTTCCGGCAAAACTCAGTAGTTGCCGCGGCTGTGTGGATATCGGACTCATAATTCTCCCTCGTTCATGCGTGCATGTTTGGTGCATAGCGGATGTTTACGCGTGTATATTTATGCGTGTGACTGTGCGTGTTCGTGCATGCGTGCTTGCACGTGTGTGTATGCGTATGTGTGCGTATGCGCCCTATATATCTGTGCGCGCGTGTGTGCAAACGTATGCGTACGCACTGCATGTGTTTCACCTGTTGAAAACTGAGCACGCGCATGCAGCATCCGTGTCTGTGCAGGTGCACCTGCATGTTCCGCGTCGTGCGTTGTAAGGCGTACGTGACGTGTCTGCGCGGATGTCACTATGTGGCGCATGCGTCAGTCTGTGTGCCGTGCGGTGTGTGGCGTGAGGCGTATTGTTTGAAGTGTGGTATGCGCGTTGTGATATGTGCGCTTGGCGTGTCGAGTAACAAATGCCTCCATATGTACCTGCATGGTGGATGAAGGAAGCGTGTCTTTTATAGCGTGCTGTAGTGATGCCATTTTACCAAAATCTCTGGTGTGTTGCCGTGCTTAAACTTCTCCCCGAAAAAATGATATAACACCATTTGGTACACTACTCTACCAGACATTTTAGCCCCAAAAGCACGATACTAATACCGTACTTGTACCTCGGCTTTTTGTTGATATACACGAACAGTAGAGGAACCACAGTATTATTGCGTAGAATGGATAGAAGCGGTCACAATAGTATGATCGCTGACTGAAAAGATTGAAAAAAATCACCGGAACGGGCTCCGGAATAAAATCAGCTTTTCTTCATCAAAAACGAAATGGATCAAATTGTCGAGGGTTTGAGGTTGCTGAGGCTTATTGTTCATGTTCGTTTTGTCCCCGTTGAAACCCCGGAAACCGTCTGCCTCATCTTCTGATGAAACTGATAGCTGTCAACCATTTTCACAAGTAGACGATTCACAATTGCAAAAATGGAGGAAGGCAGCATCATGTCAAAAGCCGAAGTAAAAAGCAGTTGGAATATGGATGCTATTTGAATCTTAATGGGTTACCGGCATGAACTATCGATGATCGGGGAATGCACCGCAGAACAGGAAGTGAAATTAGAAACAAACGGGTTTGTAAAAACACAGGACTTTTTTTCGTAACAGTATATAGAGCAGCCGCCAAGCAAACGAGTATGCGAATCATAGCCCTTTTAAAGGATTGGAGGAGGGGGACTTTCCTTCCACGATAACGTCACTTCGGCACTGAACGCTCAAACTTGAAACTGCAGAAGTGCGCTAATAGTTTATGCGATATTGTTCTTCTGCCGCCTTCCGAGAACCAGGCCGTACTGCACTTATGTTCTGTGTGCGAATCTTAATTTCGTATAATACTATACTACGCCGGGCATCAGTACAAGTACAAGTACGCAAAAAGTACGATACTGTTTAGTACAATGGTATCACTACTGTGCAGTCTCCATATGTGATGTGTGATGTATCGTACGTAATTGTAGGGTATGCGCTGTGCAGTTAGATTGGCAAGATTTATGCCTATGTGTTTTGTCTATGGTTTGTGTGTGCGTTTGTTGTGTGGTGTATGACAGCAATTAGGAGCACAGCCATGACTAACCAGAACAAACAGATTTCGCCCCATTTGTGGCATGCAGCATCGATGGCTATTTTGAGAGGTGCACGAAAATTTGAATTGAAAGACAGGCCGTAATGGAGTTGGGACGAATCGAAGGTGACGATTTGATGCAACTGAGCTTTGGGAGCGTAGTATCCATGATCAAGTGATTTCAGTGATTTCTTAATTGGACTCCTGATCTTTTAATATATGAATGGACTCGAAAGGCGCACCTTTGCCGCTCATTTTGTTTTCCTTATTTTCGCATCTCTGTTATTGAGTACCCGTTCCATGAAATCGATATGTTTTCAAAGTACAAACAGAGCGAAAATGCGTGCTGGCAGAAACAAACGTTAGTCAAGCAAACATGTTCACAGTCAGTCATTTATTTTTTCTTCTCGCTTTCTACTCAGCAAGGGACGAATCCAGAATTATGCGTAGCTGAAAATTTGGTGCAANGGGACGGATCCAGAATTACGCGTAACTGAAAATTTGATGCAGTTGTTGCGGTTCGTGCGCACCAAGGGAGCTTATTTATTCCGCTTCAAATACTTCATTTATTTGGATGGGGATTCACCGTTACCTTGGATTGCCAAGGAACGATGACATAGCTATATGTGATGTGGTATTCCTGAGTGTTAACCTTGGAACAGTGTCAACGATNGTCGGTAAGAACAAGTTTGCAGGCTGGCGCGTCAACAGTGTTCTGCATGTTGCCATTGTTCACAATCAGCTCCTACGTTATTCAATCGTTTGCGAAAACCGTTTGTCTGGTAGTGGCACTGGGAATCGTACATGGACTCTTCATAGTGCCTTCGTTACTCTCACTCGAGCTGTGGCAAAGAGGAAGTGAGCTAAAACGGCATCAGCGAGCAGATAAGCTGTGCTTAGAGGGTGTTAACGATAAGGAGAATTCTCTTATGATATAATCATTAATGGCAAATCATAAAATATTTCATTGCCCACCAGTAATGAGGGTCGTAATGAAGGTCGTTTCAATATTGCTTTACCACATTTTCCTACACGCTGATATCTTCTGTGAGCTCACTAGCTGCTACTTAGCCCAGGAGAATGCTCATGCACGCTGTACTCTCATGTCCATCGACATCAAAATCGAATCGCTTGCTCAAACAGAGAAATGGCTCGTCTCGAATAGCAAAAGCGAAGATACATGTTGGATGTTATCTATGCTTTCGAATTCAGTATTGGGAAAAGCGACAATAATGACTGTATGCTCCGTGAGTCTGCAGATGACATGAAACTTTTTGGATAAGAAGGTTTTGTTCATGTAGATACCATCGATATGTCAAAAGCTGCTCCAGAGTGGCTGCTTCAGTTGTTTATTGTTTAAAAGGCAGAAATAGTCAGCGTTAGTTGTTCCGCTGCATATCATCTGCCTAAGAAACGTTGTCGAAAGAGAGTTTCGTTGTACCACCTGCGTCTCGTATATGCTTGGCTACAACGCGTAAGTGCTCAAGAGGAGCTCGTCCCGCTTGAAAGGCTTGAAAATTCTCAAAGAATTTTGCGAGGAATCCGGAAAAGCCTCATCGATTGACCTGATCCTGTCAGGTCTTTCTGACGTTTGCTAACGAACAAGGAGGACAGAACGAGATTCTTTTCAATCCCTGTGACATGAGTACATGATTAATCATGCCAGTGTGTCATGATACCCGCAGGCCTCAGCTACATCGCACTACGAGCAGTCGGCGGAAATAGCGCATTTGGTTTGCTCGAGTTGTTTTCGAAATTTGTTGCGAGCATCTGTGTAGCATATGCAGAGAACACGAGTGCTAGTTGACACTACAGTCAGAATCTGACCAGAATTCATTCGCACAACCAGCCCAATCGAATAGGTAGGCCGCGCACCATACACGAAGAGCCGGAACGGACACTCCATTGACTATGGAGACCAGCTCTTTAAAGAATCACCTTACGCTCACATCTGCACAGTACATGAGCCCTCAAACCAATATTTCGTTATAGTTTCAGGGCAAGATGTCCCATCCTTATGGCCATCGCCTAGGTGAGTTTCTGTTGGAGGGTATGGGCGATCGGATATATCTTGCAGTTGGACAGAGGGAAAGCATACGATACTGTCGCGCGCAGGTCACGCATTGCAAAGACTCATGCATTCTCTCGACATCCATTATACACCACTCCGATTTAAAATAATCTGCTTTTTTTGAGATGGGTAACTTTAGTGAATAATGGCATCTTTCCAGTATAGACCAGACGAAATCTGGTCTCCCAAAATGATCGGTTTCATCACTTCGCTTGTTCCTTTTCCTCTTGCATCACCTACTAGCGCCGAAATGCTGAAAATGGTTCTGTTTGCCGATGATGTGCGAGTACTGTATCAAGGGAAGACTAGAAAACGGCAGGGATGGATCACATGGCCTAAGAGTCCAATAAAATCGAGAAGCGCTTAGGAACTATGCAGGTGAAAATTAACTCTCCAAAAACAGTTAGTACTCCTCCTTTTCCTCCTTCTATCAAGTGACTAATGCTGATTTGGAGTTAGTAATAGAGTTAGTAATAGATAACAACCATAGAAAAGTAGAAGATGATGAAAGGAACCTAGGCTTCTGCCTCAGCCAACAAATAACTTGCCCAGGGCAACTCAACGCAATATTAAAACATTTTTCCATCACCCCCTGCCACTTACGCCCTATCCAGCGGCTTCCTTCCGAAACACAAACCATATTGCTGTTTGGTAGCCTCACAATATCAAAAAATAAAATAAACGTCGCGGTAACGATGACTGTCTATGAAAGAAGCTTCTTTATCTTTGGCGACTACTGAAACATGGCACTCGAGTTAGAAAAAAAAGAACAAAAAGACTGAGGATCTTAGGATAAGATATTATTTGAGTAAAATCAATCATTTTGCAGATATTGTATATCGACGTGTAAGATGGAAATTCATGCTCATTCTCTAACAGTGCAGTCACTGTATGAATGCACTATGAATGCACTAAAAGAATCTACGGAATTTGAAAAACTAATATGGGGATCACGCTGTAGCTGAGATCTTTGATGTGACATGAAGGCAAGCCATTGCCTATTGTCCTACATCCATTAGATGAATAAAATGAAGGTCGGCAAATTTTCAAAAGATACTCGTGAGAATCCAGGAGAAGCCCCATCGAATGATCTGGTCATGTTGGTCTTTTTAGTCTCCGCTAACGGCTGAGTTGGGAAAATGAGGTTCTGTCCAGTCCCTTTAACATCCACATATGGTCAAACAGTCGATGTGCTGTGATTGATGGCAGGGCTTTCAACTTGGTTAATGTGGTTATGCTACCTGCAGTCGTCGGAAGTATTTCGTATAGTTTGCTGGTGTCATTCTTAAAATATAGTGCGAACATTTTATGTGGTTCATGGCCTAAGTGAAAATCATGAATATTTGACTCCGAAATCAGAGCCTGCCAAAACAGCGCAACTGAACAAATATGAATGAGTAGGTCTCCTATCATTTAACAAAACATCGGAACGCGTCTTATGACCAGGTAGACTTAAATGAAATCGGAGGAGTCTCCCTTTGCAGTCGCATATTAGTACTGGATATCTACTCGCATCATTAATGCATACCCATTCGAGTATTGTATTTCGTCATCCCACATGCAGTAATAATATAAGTGTCCTGTAACAAATGAAAAATCACCTACTTTGGTGACGTCGCAGAGCGATCTAAGACGAAGGTTTAAAACCACTGTGCTCGAAGGTTAAGGATCAGATCCCACTATGGTCAAAGACCTTTGGAAATAAGTGTGCCGCGACCAAAAACTGGAAGGCTTGGTCGCACCGATTGCACCTTCAAATGTATTGAGTTCCTTTGACTACTTCAGTGTCGTACGCCTCAGTGATGCCGCGTAAGCCAGGCAATCTTTGCCGAGATGGAGCTCTGTTGTAATAGTGCGATGGTATTCCACCTCGGCACTTCCGAGTGGACTGTTCGCAGCAGTCATTTGGGATAGCTATCTTGTCCTGTCGACACCTTCATGGTTCGAAAAAACATCTCGCTATCTCATCACTCACCTCCAGTCCATCGATTTCACAACCACCTCAACAAAATGACGGCAAAATAAAGTATGAGAATGGTGATTCCCACGCCGCAGCTTTTCCATTTATTGTTCATATAAACACGACACTCATTCAATAGCTCGCAAACATTCAATTGAACATATAACAGCGCAAAAGTTTAAAGATACAAATAGAAAAAGATCACGGTCGAAGTATCGGCAGGAATATCGAAAGAAAATATCGGCAGAAGAATGTGTCGATTCACAAATTAACAGCGGAAAAAACAATTGACGCGATTGGAACTTGCATGGCAAGAACGATATTACTGCTTGGTGCGCTGTTGATTGTTGTTGCATGCGATCAATTTTCATCGCCTAAACTCAGATGATTCTAAAATTTCCTTAAACGCTCATCGAAGCTGAGTTCCTCAATGTCCTGCAAGGGTCTTTTGGTCAGCGGCGGCGGTCATAGCTGAACGAGCTGTTGCTGAGAACGCCGATAGAAATCAGAAGCCGAAAACATCAAAACGGCTACTCTACGGCGCATTGCGGAATCACGCACAACGCAAGAACACAGTAAAACTGCGACGATATCACTTAGAGTTCATCTGGAAATGGTTTTTTCTTCCTATTCAGCGGTGACATCTACCAAACGTTTTCAACATCTTATACAAGCTTTCAAATTCCAATATCGTCGCTGATATAAAACATGGTTCGGAAACGCTTTAGTCATGAAGGTTCGTCTAGCAAAGGGAAACTCTAATCACTGGCAAATATTCGAAAATGGTATGGTGCTCCAGATGCCGTTAAAATTCAATGCTAAGCTCTTCCCGCAGTATAAATGTCAGTTTCCCAGAAGTACGGTAACGGGACATCGTGAGCCATAAGCATAAAATTGACTCTAAACGTATAAAACTTGAGAAGGAGAAGCCCGGAAAACAGTGCGCGTGAGTGAACTGAGGTAAAGTGGCCTCTCTGGAGGAGAATTCAGATTTGCGATCTCATCTATCAATCAGGATGGATTTGGAGACGAAATATGCAAAGTCAATTGCTCCAACAGACTCTGAGCGCACGCGTACATGGTGGCAACTTGTGTGTTATCTTCTCGACGGTGGTTGACTCAGCCGGCCTCATGTCGTATCAATACGATCAAATGTTGGCATTACCACCTTTATAGACTGCGGAGATTGTTTCGACAGATGTTGAATTATTATATGTAAGTGCAATGTTTCATATGCCGTAGTTCATATCCTTTCCGCACTCACTGTACAGGCCATTTTGTTCTGCTACTATTATACATGGACGATATGCCCTATAGCTAGGTGTGATATGGATATAGAGGTCCCAAACTCACTTTGAACGATTGACAATCAAACGATTACTTCGCGATTTCAGGGAGTGCCTGGAGTGGAGAAATTTTGAAAAGTGGCGCATTACCGAAACTCTTCGGTCTATCTCCATAAAATGGCCTTTCTTATAGAATCAAACAAGGTTAGTTACCACTGTGTTGTTGTTTCGAACAAGATATTTAAAGTGCCAATAAGCTTTCAAAGCGCACCGATCAACCGCAGCGACTCGGTCTCTTAACAAAGTCCATCCGCAGTTTTTTTTTTTTTTTTGGTGACTTACCAATCCCTTTGCTGACGTCCGACTGAGTATTAAACATGCAGCAGAAACGCTTTCAAAATATTGAAAAACTACCTAAAAGTATCAAAAACAAACTGAAACATATGATGTGGCACATTAACGACCGACTTCTTTAATCGAAATAACACACTCCTCACCGTTCGTTATCCATCATGAGGAATTTTGAGTGATCTGTCGCAATTTTGCCTACAAAAATCATCAAAAATTTGTCCAAGAGGACTGCGTCAAACGTCGAATACCGAAAAAGCGTCACAGACCCATTTTGCGTCTTCTTCTATCTTCTGTATTATCCACTCAAAAGGCACAATAAAAACATCTCAAGAGTGTTCAGTTCAGTACTGTTCAATATTCCAGCAGATCGCTCTATTGAAATTCAGGAAATCCTATTCGGATTCTTTCTATTGCTGTATTGTTAATTCTTGTTTTCTCTATGCCTTTGGAGCGGAAGGACGCTCTCACTCCCTAAATGAACGTTTCATATCCTCCGTACCTGAAAAATTAAAGAAATCGCTCGTTTAGCCGATATCAGGAATCAAATTTTGGGACGTTCACCATTGTTGTTACATGCCAATAAGAGAGTGGTTCAACGAGGTGTTCTTTGTTTTCCCACTTTAGTGATACGGGATCCTGTTGAAGTGTAGTCACGGAGCACGGCGGATAGTTGTGCACCATCCGTTGCAAGTCCCCCACTGTTCTCGGCATATCTTTACGATCTGTCAATGACCTGAAATTCACTCATAAGATACTTCTAGTTGATGAGATTTAAGTTTTTATTGAAATCGAATTCAGTTCAATTCTTCTGATGCTTACTGATGTCTTGGAAGTCCGAGAATATAATGCAATTGATTTGTAATAACCGGGGCGAGGGCCGAAGTTCCATTTGCTGAAATCAACTGAAAAAAGGAAGTGAAAATTGAGAAACAAGATGAACAAGGGAAACGCTTAAAAACAACAATTTTTGCCGTCTGACCTTGAGCCTCGGGCGATCAATCATTCTGTAGCTGTATGACGTTTGAATTTTTTCAATCAATGAGGAGATGCAAACTGTTCAATATCTCTCCATACAAAAACGATCATTGCCAGATGAGGGGCGTCTGACCACTGTCTGCTACCGCAAGAGGTAGGAGACATCACAAGATGCTGTTGAGAAAAAACTGAGGGAAGAATAGACCTCCATTACAATACTGCACCTTATCCACACCAGATGTTCATACTGTCTGCTTACAAGAGGAATCCATATGATACATCTTTACGATCGTTCAGGTTTCTCTAGAGTGAGGATGACGTCATTTCCTGTTATCAGTACTGTTATGTGTAAATTTTGTTAAATTTTACAACTTCATAATATTCTTACATACTTGTATAGGACTGTAACCTGTGTATGATTCAGTTATTTATGTAGCTGACAAAATCTAAATGCGCTTTATGATAACGAATGATAAACTGGGCCCTTATCAATATACACCTTCTGCACTTTTCTGGAATGGTCAGGTCTCTATTTCTTCGTTTTTTACATGTGTGCTTGCTCTACGATTTTGGTTGCTTGGACGGTTGCTGAGCGTTCTCGCTTCCTTTCGCTCAGTTCGACGCGGTGAAAGACCATGGAAAGGCCGTCAGGTATGACGGTTGCCTGCGAATATGCTGAATTAGCAGGCGCAGACCAACCAATGGGATTGGGTTAGTTGAGCGACTGCCGAGAGGTCGTGTCAACAATCGCTCAGCTCGATACGATGATGGACAATGGCACAGCCGTCAGATATGGCGGTTACCTGCGAATATGTTGAATAAGGGGGCGCGAACTAACCGACGGCGAAATTCTTCAGGGTGAGGCTTGGATTAGCGGTGGCACGCCAACACTTAAAAAAATGGTCACAATACGTTATGAGCGTTTCGTGTCGCGGCGAGTACGGTCTGCCGAAAAAGGTCGTAGCTCCTACTGCTTTGTAGGTACTTAGTGAAAGAAGAAAGGCTAAGAGGAAGGAACTCGAATAACCAAAATTACGTCGCCAGCAAGCCGCCCACCAAGCGAAGTACTACCGGCCACAGGAATATGGAAAGGAAGAACGCGGTAGGCCGCCAACAAGATGGGAAGATCCGTTGCGACGTCTATATGGCTTTGCTTGGATGCGGCGACTTCAGGATCGCGAAAGATGGGAAAACTGCCAGCTGCATCGATGGTGAGAACGACGAAATCGATGAAATCAGAGCTGTTCAACGTGTTCAACGTGTTCAACGTGCTTGCTCTATAAGTTCCTTGGATGGCCACTAATCTCTGAAACCAATTTCCCTTCCGGTCGTTGGAAAAAATCCACTCAGTATTATAGCCGCGTTGTGCCAACTTCTGTTGTTTAGAGATACAAAAAGCTGACAGTCGGATGGTCGAACAATTGCATTCGTTCACAAAGTAACCTATGCAAAATAGCTGCTGTAAATATGTATGAATGAAGTATTCAGCGTGCATCTATGAGTGTGAGTTCTGTGCTATACCTTGTTAGAAATTCTACAACCTTTCATCACGTTAGTGATGATTGACGCGCTAATTGTTAGGAAATGTGTGTGAAAATTTTGGCCGTCATTTTATTTCACTGCAAACAGCTCAACCTTTCCATGGTTCTCCTTACTCAACTACGAAGTTCCCATTTAATAGAAGGAATGGCCACAGGAAACAAGATAACGAAGAAATATTCCTCGCACGACAATCGAATCCCCCTGTGGATGTCCCCTCTTCATCTGTCCAGTATGCAATCGTCAATGGATCTAATGAGCTTATCATATATCACATCATATACATATATATATATATATTTCTTTTCCTTTTGAAAATCAATCACAAAATTGAAAAAAAAAACCTGTAAATGGCATCCAATATGGGAGCATGCGAGATGATAAGGACACCACCCTCTTTACGGCCGGCAAGAATCCTCTGTAGAGCCCGTTCCACTCTTGCGTAGACATCTCTTGGTCTCAACTCCTGTAAACGTGGTTCAGGTTGTGTGCACTTATGTGTTCACCCTACTTTTACACCAACCTCTGTTCTGTCAGAAACCAGGATTCAAGAACTGAAGCAAGGATCCATTTATTTTGAGGACGTTGCAAACAAACTAATCATCTACCCAACAGTAATTTCAGCACCTCTGTCATTGAAATAATTTGACTGCAAACCCAACTGACTGGAAGCAGTATTGCCAACGCAACTAGCGCAACTATTGTAGCCCATATTTATCTTTTGTGACTACTGTTATGCGCTCTGCCTTTTAGCAGTGGTTCCTGAAGCAAACGGCATTGCTACCTCCTCTCGGGTCAAACTCAGGTGTCTCATTCTCAAACATCATATGTCCCATCCTCATGTCTCGGCAGCCCTCGCTTTCGTAGGGTGACTCTTCAGCACCTGCAATCCAGGCTTGGAGTGGCATCTCCTGCCCCAGACTCGCAGAAATTGTCGATAGCCTATGGGCGTAACCACAGACGGCAACATTTCCGTTCAGAAATTATGAGCCCCAATTCTTTACCGAAGTAACGTTAATGTGGATTTCAGTGATTGAAGCAAGGTTTTATATGATTTCGTTCCTCAGTTAGTAAGTGTTCATCAAATCAAGCTGACAGCTGGCGAAAAGAAAGCCAGTCGACCTAAAAACGTATATTAATATATCACTCGTGTATCTGTCAACACCGATCATTTAGATGGTATCCCATCAGCGGAATGCAGCACAACCAACCGTCTTTAGCAAAACTTTGAGATCGTCGGTGCTCATCATAGGCTTATATTTGTCATCGACATTGTAGCCATTGAAATCAAGGTCATCAAGCGATAGAAAGCTGGGGATCTGAAAACAGCGCAGACATTTGTCAGCAAACTCTAAGAAACACAAACCACATTTTTCCAAACGCGAAAGACTGGATGCAACAAAAACGCTCAATATTATCAGAAGTGACAGCACCTTAAGTTGTCAGAACACACATTCAAAAACTGGCATTAGGTTACCGAAAATGGGTACACGCGTACAAATGAGTATTCATGAACACTGCGAGGAAAAATGGGAATACTCGGCATTATTGGACATTGGAAAATCGGCGATTCGATACTGCAAGCAGGCAGCTTATCGGGTTCGTTTATTCTTGATAATGCGATATGCAATCAAATAACAGAACGCGGAAAAGTGATTACCTTCGTGCAGAAGCGAAGTGGCTCAAAGAGGGCGGGTTCAATCCGGATTTTCAGCGGTTTCTTTGCATTCATCGCACCAATTATTGAAATAGCAGTCTGAAAGCAACAAATTTCATGATGCTAAAAGAATATCGAGTTTTCAGATCCACCGACGATATACAACAGAAAGCAATCATCAACCGGTATTCGCAACAACTCCCCCAATTTGTGTGAGACCTTTGTTCAAATTTTTAAAAAAAACCTGTCACAAAAAATTCCTTTTTCAAAAATATTTCCCGCCCCGTCTTTTGTGGCGAAAAAGGAAATGGAAACATGACCGGTGAACCTGGAACGATATGCAAAGATATTTTGCCCTGAAGAATTGAGTCGAACAAGCATAATTCCAGCTCAGTCACCGTCTTTCCCCACCCAATACTTCTTCCATAGATACACAATCCTAGAGTTGAAAGTTAAACTCCGGCGATTTTGTTTCAGGCTACACGTTGATAATCATTTTTATGTGCATTTTCATAATCATTTTCACGCCTCAAAGGCAATTATAAAAGTGGTGTTCCATCTGAAATGTCTGCAAATGAAAGGCCCTAAAGAAATCACTGTTACCATAACGGCTGTTGTGCACTCAAGCATATTGTATGTGTGACCTATACCCAGAACGGCACATACCCCACGATTACAACGCAACGAAACCGGTGTCTCACATCACACTGCTCTCAGATTTGCCGTTTTTCACTGAATGTGTTAATTTCAGCTCGATTGAAATAATTGGTTTGTTTCGCTGTTAGCGACAGATAGTCGATGAGTCGTCTGAGAATTAATCAAATTTCTGCGTGATTGCAAAGTGACAACTCATCGAGGAGAAACGCTTTTTAACGAGTCTCTGAGAACACATCAATCAGCAGAGAAGTTAGCAGCATTTATGAGCTCTAGAAACATCGCTTATGAGCCATGAAGGCGAAAATACTTCAATAGCAAAATAAACGCCTATTTTCAGCAACATTTTCTAGCTCAGTAGCAGCTACCATCACACCGAGAGTGAAGCGGCCGCTTGTTTTCTCTTTCCATTTTCATTCTTTTCGAGATACTCTTCAAAGAGTAAACAAAAATGATGGAGGTGGTTGCCCTATTCAATATGTTTACCGCACCATTCATAGTGCCCTCTGCGGCAAATCTAATTGAAAGAGCAGTTTGGGCACATCCTCCTGCATGATTTATCGACCATCTGGTTCACTTGATGTGCAGATCAATAACTTAAGACTGCAGAACTTTCATCTTGAATAATGGAAGCAGCTCCATAATGGTAGTTCATTTTAAGAGACTGCCTTCAAGGAAGGTCATATCTTTAGCAAACCTTCCACAATAAAATCAAGCATATTTGATTTCTCATCTAGTTCATCAGCAAACCAAACATCTCTATTTCCGTCTTTCTTGTGGAACATTAGAAAACCGGAAGTTCTGCATCGAAACCTCCAAAGTGACTGACAATATAAAGAGATATTTCAGTCAGTTGTTCATAACTTTACCCTTGCAAGCTCAAAGTTACAAATCTCAGTGTGAAAAGTTGAGATTATAAATCCCCAAAGGCTCCATCAGGTCGGAAAAATGAGAGATATATAATTTCTCGATGGTTAAAAGTGAATGGGTATTGCACTCCGAAGCATGAATCTCGTTGACGAATTATAGTTCACAGAACAAAGATTTTGATGAAGCAGTCAGTCTTTACATGAGTAGATACAAAAAAAAGTTGTATGCGTTGCGCACTGAAACAATGTTAGAAACAGAATGTGTTTCTAACAAGTGTGATATTGATGTCGCAATTAGCAGATGAATTTGAGGCCCACCTGGATGCACCTCAGTGCGGGTGACGCATAAACTGTATGAATATTGAGACGCCTATTTGAAAGAGAGCGTCCAACGAGTTGTGCTCCAGAGTAGCCAACCTGAGTTAAGGGCGGATCATCGGCATATGCGTCAGGTCCTGAGGCTCGCGACACGGTGACAACCGCTTGATTGATGTCCATCTTCAAATTGCTCCTTAGAATGGAAAACCTCGAAAATATGGTCACTGGTACATGCGAGGAACGGAAGGGAGGGTAGCCAAACCGAAGCCTAATAAAACATACTTTTGGCTGGAATACGATGCCACCTACGCCCAGAAGCCAAATATTGACCGGAGACTTTGCACTGAATTAAACTATTCATTTATGAGGATGAACACGGCAGCAGTTTGATTCCGAAAGCTGCCAGATGATCGCTGGCAGAATACTTGGCTAGTATTAGTGGTGTATCCATACAGCATCCTCTTCAGTCAGGCATTTTTTTGGCCATCATTTGTGTTGCAGTATGCTGCCGCTAGACCTGACAGGAACCGAGGGAGAAATAATGGCCGCCGAAAAGTCCGCACTGGTTCAGCTTCGAGACATCCATTTTGCAGATGAAGTTGCGGGTTTGTATCAATCTGCCGACAGTACCGCCATTAATCATTGAACAAACTGAATAATGATCAAGGCGTTACAGAAGAGGTGTTGTAGCAATCAGCACTGATAGAGCAGCTATTCAAAAGAATACATTTCGCCACATAAATCCGAACTGGAGACTGCATATGAAATATATCTCACAAATTACTGAGAAGTAAGAGAGCTATAAGAGTTGCCATGACATGCGTCTGTTTTTCAGTTCCCCTCTATTGCATGAACTGCCTATAAATGATGACATCAATGGAATTACGACCTCATATTCTAACTTACCCTACTGATTAAATGATTTTCTGGAAGAAAGTTGCATCTATCCCGACTCCATGATTGCGCATTCACATATGACGACGTTTTGTGCACTATATTAAAGAACACTTTTTCATTCTTTTAATTGAAAAAGTTTAGTAAGAAGTTTTCAGAATTTGTGCAGAATCCCTCGCTTGACAAATGTCTCGTGCGCTAAATAATATCGCTCATCAGTTGTTTCTACATAATTTCAAAAAGTGCTTTAGGCGTAGAAAGTTGAATCTGTTTTTGGTGCATAATGTCTCCACAAGTGTTCAAATAGTAGTAGGGCACTCGCTAGTTAGTTTTCTCCACAGGACCATCAATCATTCCTGAATTTCGATAACGGCCGCTTCCTACAGCGGGAGACACACGGGCACGGAGTCACGTTATTAGTCTGGGATGAGTAGAACAACGTTGATAAGCTCCGATGCTGTGAGCATTGGAGGTATACCTAAATATCCTTTTTTTTTATTTCAGTAGGTCGATTCTGCAACCCTACGCTGGTGAATGAATTGAGAAATATATTGAACCCTGGACAGTCATCTGTCATTTGAGCGTTCAAAGTCCCATTCCGGTGATCTCATTTAATCAGTAGTCTTGGTAAACTGACTGGTACAAGTTGTCACCGGCTAGCTAATGACGGGATTGGCTTTTTCATCGATCGCTCGCTGGGATATGTGATCTGCAATTTAGGGCAGGATATTTCCACAATGCAGCCCCAACTTGTCTGCCTGTTGTAGTTTCATGCAAGCAACACATGTGACCTCAATTACGAGCCGCAAGTTGGCACAGCAAAAGAGCTCGCGTGATTCACCTACCTTGCCATAAACATTGTGATTACGGTAGGCGATGTCCTCGCGTTGAGTACCCATCCCAGCCGTTTCCCCATTACGAATCAGATAGATCCTCCTTGTTGTCTCTTTCTGCAAGTTATTGGCCGACAGATGCATCTAGCAATTGTTGCATTCGGAATTTCGATATCAAAATCTGTCTCGGTTAATTTCATGAGGTTTGAAGTTATTATACTGAACCGAAGGAAAGAAAACGTTGATAAGTGGATGAACGAGGTAATATTTTAGTCTTCGGATACACAAAGGCACTCACCGTCGTCACCTGCAGAAGCAATTTCTGACTGCCTTCCTGATTTTTAACACTTTATCCAATGACCCTATATTTTTGCATCTTTTGAATCGGTAATAGTGCCATCAAAAATTATAGTAGTTGAGGAAGCTCGATTGAATGAGCTACACAGGCCGAAGGATTGTTAACTTTTTCGAAGTTTCTTAAAAATACATTTCCTTTCTTCCCTATTGCATGCAGCTACGTTGCCGACGTAATTTTGTGAAATTTAATTCCGCATTTTGCCCTTTCTAACTCGCTTGCAGCCAGCAATAAGGCTAATCTACTTCCGTGCACTATCCTTGCAGTTTACCTATCCCAATACCCAACCCATTGCAATGGCAGCATCTGATATCAGCCCACCTTTCCCCACCCTCCACCTCCCTACCCATGAGAACTGGGCAAAGAATTTGCTTTTCTGAGCTATCTCGCTACAAAAGGCGACACAAAACGTTATGAAATGGCAAGTGTTTTCGATCATTCAAGTGCTCGGTCTTGTTTTAGAGTTACGGACCAACTTGAACGTTGGTTCAGGTGAGTGACCAGTTTATAGGGCATAATGCACTCATCAGATTCCGTCGTTTAAAGCTCACCGGTTTTCGAGCTGGAACTAGGTGAAAGAAAGTGAAAGCCCGCATGATAAAACTTGGCTCTCGATCAACGGCATATTATCCTACTCCGCATTTCCAACATCACTTCTTGCCTTCTTAGCATCATTTTGGCGCAAGTTTGTTCCATTGTGTCCTTCTCTGTGTTCTATAGATTGCGGTCGTCTTTCAGTCCTTGACTACCAGCCAGTAAAATCAGTAATGAACTGTTACCTCATTCGTGAAGACCCAATTTATAAATGACCATCGTCAAAGAATCCCCTCTCGAACATCCTCTTGGTTGAAATCTAATCAACCCCGCTCAGTTCGGGATTTTGACTGGGTTATCTATTACGGTCCAAAGATTTCGTTCTTGAGTGAATGGATCGTTACTACTATGAATGACGAAATTCAAATCGGAGCAGTTCATTTCCAGCAAAGGTTTTTGACTCCGCCGCTCATAAAAACTATTTTGGAAACTGGAAACCTGTGAGATGGTTATGCCATCATTTAAATGGGTTGAAGGGGGGTTTTTTTAAAAGAAAGCCTTTCGATCATCGAACACAAACTATCAAAGTAATAGATGCAATGAGCGATTTGCCTTGATGAAGCGTCTTGCCGCCTTCTGTGTTCAAGTGTATATTGACAATATTTGCAACCGACCGCCTATGCTTGTCAGCTATTCATCGATAATTTGAAAGTCTACAGGCTGTTTATTGGTTCAGTGGCTGATTTTAATGTAGCAGTCTCGTATGCGCTCACAAATCTAGCTGCTGGATGTTCAATGATGCAGATTTCACATCACCCTTTCCCCCCATAATTCTGACTGCTTTCTACGCCTAGATAATCAAGTTTTGATGTTCATTGAGAGTGCCAATGGCGATGTTGACATGAAAATCAGTACAGGCTTTTGCTGGAGTCACCACGATCCTGAATTATCGGAGGAAGCCTTCGCGACTCTAAGCAATGCTTTGGTCACTACCGCAAATTTTTTATAACGTGCATTTTCGAGAAACGTACTCTTGTATACCCACCAGAGCTTTTAGGTGCGGGGCTCATTTGCAACACTCAAAGATGTTTACACTTGCTGAATCACAGGAAGTCATGAGTCCGGTGAAGACGTCAAAGTATAAATCTTATTTCAAACCCTCATTTGCACTCACTCGAAAACTGGCAAGCGTTTTCCGACCTCGCACTATATCACAAAATCGTAAATGGTTCTCGAGAAATTGAACTCGACAAATTATTTCCTTTTGGTTAACCTTAAGGGACATTCAACCAATCTAAGCTCTACTGTTAAATGGGTAAATTAAGAGTCGTTCTCAATTCCTTACGATGCATACTCATTCGCGCCTGTTATAAACCACTGTCGTTCGTTGCTTGGAACGTTCTCACCTCTATAAATCGTCTACATTCCGCAGTACTTCATAAAACTACGAATCCCGATCACTGGTGAATTGCACCATACATGTTTCGTGTGTTATTTTTAAATCGATTCCTTGTTTCACGTTAGTATTGTTATTATACTTTTTGTTGCCGCACGTTACCGCCATCATTCTCATCCTCGATCACTGAGTTTCATATCTCTGACGTGTTTGTTTTTTTGCTTTAAAAAGGAATGAAGGGCACAGACAAATAAGCATACAGACACAAAAGCGTAAATAAACGTGACATTGCTATGATACACTTGGAAGTGCGAGTGTGTGAAACGAGGGAACATCAGAGCACTCACTCCGCGAGGACCATATGACTTCCCAAAACATTTCATCGGTGACGTTGCAATATTTGCTGGAAAACCTTCCATCAGGTTCTATTTAAGCAAAAAAGTGGAATTGAGATACGCATAACTCAATGAGAGAAAGTTGATGTGAATTTGGAGTAGCGAAATATCCTCGGCTACAGAACACATTACACCCATATACTGCACCGGTTATATATTACACCTGTTGTCATAGCTCTTCTAGGCTGGAAAATGGGCAGAATCGGGTATTACGCCCAATAAATATCGTCTAATTGTGGGCAGTACCTTATGAACCATGTATACAAGACGTGTATCCATTTTAAAGTTGCACGTGAAATTTAGGAATCAAAACGTTTTAGCGATTTCCGAGACTCGAGTTCGCCGAAGGTTCAATCGTTGCAAAAAGGGGAACAAAGAGACATACACAAGCAAAGCATGCTTCATGTTATGTTATTATAAAGTCATTTCACAAAATATGCGTCGAAATGCTTCGAGGTAAAAGCTATTTGTGTTGTGAGCTTTATATCAGAATTGTTACCACTGCAGTTCTTAAGATTCCCACAAAAAGATTCCTATTTTGCGATACTTTGGTGCGTGTGCTGAGTGGTAATGAGCGACTAAACTGTTAGTTAATAACGAAAAAATATGCTAGTAATGTGAGTTTGATTAGCACCTTCAAGCCATCCAACATACCTTTATTGGTTGCCTCACTTTTGTTGGTCTGAAATTCAATTAGAATGGATTATATGATTTCTTAAACGGAAAAATACGATAGGAACTTCTTTCGTTTCACTCTCCTCCCTAAATAAACCCCGTTCACTGATCGCTCAATTGCTCGATTGTACTAACAATAAATGGGAGATGGGTTCGTGCTGTGGAAAGGTAATAGCTTTCTCTTCGAAAACACTTATCACGATGAAAAATGTCCCAATGAGTCGGAGGTATGATCTCAGGTTGCAAAGGATTTTTATGTCGTGCTATTGTCGCCTCTCATTCCTGTCTATCCCTTAACTTCTCTCATAACATCAATAAAAGGGGTATTTTTCGACGCAAATGCTGTGGATTACCACAAGAACATAAATAATGCATGGATTTTATCAACCTTTCTCTTTCCCGTGCTCGCAAACGGCATGGGGTACCTCAGTATCAACGTGGACGAATCACTAAAAAACGAAGCGGTAACCCAACTGTTCGGAGTGGGGAAGCGGAACGGTGACCAGTCAGATCAGATCGCTGCAAACACCGCTCATCTGACTGATCCAATCTTTGATCTCTTAAACCGCGCATGATTCAGCGCAGCCTCCTTCGCTTGATGCAGTGGAATGCGAAGGAATGTTTTGAGTGGAACTATGCTGATCAGAGAGGAATATGTTCCATTGATGGAGGAGATGGACAAAACAAATGTGTTTCATGCATTTTACGAGGGTCATAATAATGCGCGAAGCTATATGATGGCCACACTGCCGACAACGTGCATTTCCGTTTTATGATTTGAATGGGATGCTAAAATGTACACATATTTATGGGTGAAGGGAAGTGTCCACAGCAAACGCGTTATATATGGAAAGCTAACGAAGCAATATGGAAAGGAAGAGAAGCATTACTGCAACCGCAAACGGCAGCTTTCATTTCACCATAAAATTGCAATTCCTTTGCTTTGCCGGTTGCTACTTGAGATATTCGTTATTTGAATGCAATTGAATTGAAGTACGTTGCACGCAATGGAAGAAAACAGCGATTTTCGTGCAGTGTAAATGCTTTGCACAAGAGCGCAACAGAAGCGTTGATTTGCAGGCATTTCATTCTAAGGCAGCAATAAGACTAAGTTGCGCACTGCAGTTTACTTTTTTTGCACTTTTCTCGCGAAATTGTGTTTGCCTCAGGTGAAACCCCAGGTGAAACACTTCTGCTAGTTGGTAGTGACATTCGTAATACTTGGCGCAAACTTTTCAATAGAAACTAGGCTCATAAGCCATAATTTTAATTCAAGTGATGCGGTGTATAAGTAAACACATAAGTAATGCAAATGAAGTACGTTTGGCGCATAATTGTTCACCACTGTGGCGTTTTTCATTGTTGAACGACACCGCGTTCAATAGCCATAATCGTCTCGAGATTGCACACCTCTCGATCGTCATAGTGTCATCTGTGTTTGCCCGATAAAACTGCCGCAATCACTCGAACGTTACGTATAAACACCGATATGCCCGACGGTACGATATCGTTGAGAAGTCACACTGTTTAAAGGAAGAACTTTTTACTCGTGGCACTCATATTCGGCTTTGCAAAATCCCTTCTCTTCCGAAGAGCTTTACCTGACTTTCTTCGTGAAGAGCTCAACTGCATTTCAGTACAGAAAATAAGAGAATGCATAAAGCAAGAACGTGACTGGAAATTTTATGAACCCTCTCAAAGATCCGAAAAGGTCTAGCACCAGCCTGCATGTGCAACCATGAAAACACAATCAAATTGAATGGAATTTAGAGATGCAAACAATGATGTTTGCTTCCAATTTTTTGTTCCCTCTATGTGTGCAAAAATCATGAATGGACTGTGCACCTCTTTTTCCCTGTACTGGTTGTGCATAGATCCATCATCAATAAAAGACATATGCTGCATCGGAATATGCGAGCTCCAACTCCACAAACATTATACAGGTGGCAAATACAAGCACAACTTAATGTCCTCTAGCAAATTTTAGTCCGCGTGGAAGATAAATGCAAGAATAGCCCAAGGATATGCTCACTTGCACGTTTTTCGCGGCTAATTATTCCTCTCCTTCAGTTAGTGAGCTTTATCGCTCTATTTCTGAAACCGCTAAATTCCAACCCCGAAATTTTCTCAGAAATGAACTTGTTCCGATTCATCACAAATGTTCGCAACTCGAACCTCGTAGCATATGTTAAACTAACGAAGAAATATGCAACACATTTCTACGCGAAGCCTCATATCTGCCGTGGGCTATGAAGTTTTAATTCGACCGATCTGCACTGCAAAGACCACATGCACCTTACAAAAAGTTATTAAATAAATGACTGATGACGTGAGATGCGCTCTGCATTTCACTCGTTTCACCTGGCCTGCTAAAATGTGTGAAATAGTGCACTAATACTAATAAAAGCGCTTATCACATATCGCTATCACGATAGCAGCATGATGTTTGTGCGTGCGTGGATGGCTGCACGATGATTCCACTGAGGGCAGAAATAGGATATTGTTAGGTACGACGTACTCGACAATTCACCTAGTACACCAATATTCAACTTGCTCATCAACGATCAGTGATCACTTCAACAGATTCGCAGATCTTCATCGGAAAGAGCTACAAGTATCGAAAGGCGTCAAAATTTCGTAGGCATTTTACGATGATTGCTTTTCCTATTGATTCGCATCGGTCGAAACAACGAAAAATGAATTCGTAAGGGAGGATTTGAAGAGGCGATGTGACCGGCGAAAATATGAGGGCAATACTTCGCATAGTTTATTGTGCGCAATTAGCTGTTCAAATGAGCAGAATGCAAGAAGGCTATGCCATGCCGACCCTTCTCGCGTGATTTATCACTCGTTCTCTGTTCCGACAGTACAAATAAACCATATAAATAAACGGCGAGCGTTTGGGTGTTATTAAATTGCTGGGCCTCTTTTCATCGGTAATTCTATAGAATATGATTAATGAGTGCAATACACCCGACATAGTTTTTCACTCTGGCTTCAGTGGTTACCAAGACCAAGTCACACGCAATATGGACTGATGCGTACTTATACATATTTAGAGATATGACACCGCTAGGTAGAGCATCACAAACGCTGATTTACGAAAATGGATAAGAATAAACTGGAACACTGGTCGAGGCAGCCTGCATGGTATGTGCATTTCGGGCACCACACCAACACCATTGATGGAGCAGTACACATATGCGAATATGGACATATCCCTCTGTAAGTCCCAATGTGTTGACCAGAAATTGACCAGAAAAGACGAAACTATAAAATTTTGTGGACTTCGCTTCTCTCATGTAACTTGGGAATCATTTCGCTTCGGCCAACCATATGATGCATTAAGCATTGGAACTTGTATGAACCATGAAGTTACAGACGAATTTTGCTCTAGAAACGACGATTCGCTGCAGGTTGGAAACGCTATAATTGAACATTTCTGGAACCTAGTCGCTGGATGCGAGAAGGACAAATGGGCCTTATTTATTTATCTTCCTTGATTATCGCCGCAAGCGAACCGCTTGATGAGCGCAGTTGCAAGAGATCGATAACCCAGCAGCTTTTTTAGTACTTAGTTCCAAATTTTTCACAAGAACAGTTCGAACATTAGGCACAATTGCCAACATCACTCAATTATTTTTCACGATGCCATATGTTTCTTTCAGCTATATGAATCATTCGAGCCGCATTTCAAATAAAACTCTTGTGTTACGCGATAACCTGCTTCCATTCGGAGGATCTAAAAACAATCCACTAAAATCCAGTTGAAGCAAATCAGAAGATGGCTGAGGGATTCCATGTTTTGTGAAAACATAAAATTGATAAATGAAGCCAAAAAACACAAGATATACTGATCCCGTCTTTTGCAGTGTCATTTCTATGCGACTCGTTAAACCTGAGAATACCAGTTTGACGGCATTTTATATATAATCTGGCATGTCAATACGAAATGCATTCAATAATTCACTGAACGTCGGTAAAAATCGAAACAGCATTTATGGAGATCATTCAATACAATTAACACTGAAGTCGTAAATAAACAGCTCAGCGACCTATTCCAATACTCTCATGCCTTTGGCGATTATTTGCGGATCTGAAACCTAATAACGACCCTACATTCAAACAAGCAAAAGGCTGTCGTCGTCACCGCATCAGGCAACTGATAGACCGACGATATCTCTCATCAGCAATTTTGCTTTAACCGGATCCATCACCTCCGATATGAGTGCCATATTAAAGCACACTATTAGCAAATTCGACATATGAAAATACAATGAAAAGAGCACGATACAGTTATAGCTGTACCAGTGCGAAGCCCAACTATAGACTTTTCAACATGCAGTCTCGATCACTTTGCTGTATAGTTAATAGGCACCCCGATAACGCACCAAGCAATTGTTGAATGTTTGTAGAGGACGTGTTGGAATTAATTAGAGTGACTCGTGATAGTGGTCTAGCACTACAAAGAGATGTGTTGTTGACGATGCAAATTTTGTCGAAAATATGCTGTGGCGATGTATCTGAACATGATCCTGTAAATACTGATCCCATTCGTAAATATAAAGAGAAAGGGACCAGTATTTACAAGATGAAGAGAAGATGTTAGCATATACGCTGAAGCTGAAATGCGAATGAGTACGCCCCTCTAGCCCTAATAATATGATTTTCCACTTGTCGATTACAGGCAATTTTGATTCGGTGCCTCTTCAAAAGACAAGCTCATTTTCTTTTACCGAAAGAACTCACTCTCATCTCAGTATCGTTCTCTTCTCACTTGAAAAAAAATTCACTCTCCTCTCTGCGTTCTTTTTTTCAGTTGTATTCATAAGCAGAGTTCGTTGAAGCACGCCCACCGTTGATGCCAAATCAATGCGAATGCATTCGCTGATAATTAAAGCGGAGAACGTCAACGATGAAAGAAAGCCCGTTGCGATGCATTTTTTGAGGAAATGAATACGAAAATCGATCGTCTCTCAATATACTCCAAATTTCACAACTCATAACAGCCAATTTCGCGGCTACAAGCACAATGCTCACTAGCTGCTTCAATGATCAGCATGCCCCACAGACGTTAAATGCGCACTGAATTCAGCCGTATATTCAGGTATAATCGCATAGTTCTCTTGACCGACGTTGCACTCAGCAGGTCATCGAAGTACAAATGCACTCATATAACGACCTCGTTAGCGATATGCATGACGGGTGTCCAGACTAGCATGATCGTTCTTATGCGAAAGATATGCTGTATTTGATCTCATGCAACCCTAAAAATTAGTGATAAGATTGTCTGTAAAACGTATAAATCATGGATGCATGTCCTCTTCATTTTGCTCTGATTTTCAATGAATTTTACAGAAAGAGTTCTTGGAGAGATTTTCTCAGTCAAAATTTAGTAAAATCTTCCATGAGAATCTTTGCTGAAATTGATTTCCAACTGATTTCTTCAAAGATTTGCTTTCAGAAATCGAAGTTTTATATACTTCCATCCCGATTTCCGATTCCTCGTTCTTTCTGATCCCATTTAGAAGCCTCGAATAAAGAAAATGAGTTGGAAATCACGAATGTTGAGGCTGTTGATTCGACTTAAATGGTGAAGACTGTGCGATAGGAGAAATAATTTTGCAAATCTGCTTTTTATTGAGTGCAGTTTAAAAGAATAGTGCAGTAAGCTAAATTTGGCTGTCTTGCTGCACAATCTGCTCTTTCTGCAACTTCCAGATGGAAGTTTGACTATTTCATCCAAAAATTTCCGAAAAGCATTGCAAAAGTGAACGTAAACGTTCCATTATTTCTCCCCATTTCGTGACAGCTGTTCCTTGTATACGTAACAAACATACTGCTACATATCTGAAGAAACACAACAGATGAAGACTCGTCATGGTCCTGAGTTTCCGTTCATTGTTGCAAATTCCTGCTTACGGATGCTCTCTTTTCTCTCTCCTCCTCCCCCACCCCCTTTGCCCTCCAACCCCTCTTTGCTTCCTCCTACCTTCACTAACCGAAAAATTCTGCATCCAATTTCTGGGGAAATATGAAGCGAGGTGAATCTTCGGTAGTAACGGATGAAACATGCGGAATGTTTAAAATAGCAAAAGTTGGAAGTGAACAATAGAAAGAACTGGTAGCATTATTATGAGATTCGTAAGTAATATCTAGCGGTGCACTTAAATAACGTGATCTAGTCATAAAGAGTATAAAGAAGTCTGCCAATATATTGTATTTCTTTAATACTGATGGAAAGATGGTGAAAGCAGAGGAAACGGCATAGCATAAATACGGCGCCCGCCTGCAGCGAATTTTTTGCGAATGTTCACCGCAACAACACAAATAAGTTATCAATCATGTGAGAGGAACGCATAATTCAGCACATGTTGCTTTATGATAACACATCGCTTTTATCATTGCATCGCAGCTCGCACCATTCTTAGACTCTTTTGTTCCGAAGTTTTAAAAGAAATGACACTTTTACTTTTTTATGATGACCAATGACAAGCACATTCTTATAGCGCACATATCGACTGCGCTAGGAATATACAGCAGCTGCGGCTGGGCCATCAAGAGTCGAATGAACCAGTGGAAAAAGATATGAAATGACTCGTTGTTGGGTATTACCAAAATGAATCGAACAGCACTCTCCCACTCCCCAGTCGCTCATCCTAAAAGAAGGCTAGTTCCAAAGTTTGTTGTCAGAAAGAACAGAAAAATTCAATTCTTTGATGCAGAACTGCCACTAATGTATGAATGAAAAGGAAGAACCAAGCGGAAGGCATCCTGCATAGTACATTTCGATGTTTCCTCAAATATTTCTGTTTCTGGCTTACATTCGCCGTATAGAGAGACACAAGCTTTTTACGCTATCAGAAAGTCATTTCCTACTGCCCCACGATCCAAGGTCTTGCTGAAGAAACGTTTCA
Source organism: Toxascaris leonina (assembly GCA_022844705.1). Classification (NCBI taxonomy): domain Eukaryota; kingdom Metazoa; phylum Nematoda; class Chromadorea; order Rhabditida; family Ascarididae; genus Toxascaris; species Toxascaris leonina. Next base: position 1,156 of record JAARMF010000959.1, on the reverse strand, counting down.
TCGGCCCAAATGTTTCTCAAAAACCGCAGCGCTAACGGCTACAAGGTGGGATTTTCTGCGTGCCTTAGATAATATCAGGATGTGTAGCTAATGAATTACGGAAAGTATAGCACGAATCCTGCATTTCAATTGAGGGCAAAATCTGAAACATCTGAAATAACCGACTCAAGTTAGTCGTCTTATAATGCAGGTACATAGAAGAAAGCAAAGAGTTGCGAGGCTAATTTCATTTTGCAATGTATGGCTAATGGAGCTGTTGTAGCCAGTGCTGGCCACTGAACACCGACAAACAAACAAACATGATTGCTGCGAAAAAAAAAAAAAACAGAACGTAAAAGATATATGGTCGCTCTGCAGAAAATGCTTAAGAAGAACGGGGCAGTGAAAGCTGGAAGTAATCTCTACACAGGTGGACTACATTCGCATCGAGCAGCCCACATGGCAGTCACTGATAGAAAGCGTGAATGCGCCAGGAAGCTCAACGCTTGCCACGCCTTCCACGTAAAAAAATACATGTCTGCGCATCACAGGGCACCACTAGCGTGCATGTGTATCAAATTACGGCACCAGTTGAAAAGCTACCCAATGTGACATTGCATTTACAGGCGGATAGAAGCAGTACGACTGGAAAACTCAATACCGATATTGCCATTGCGCCCTATCAACGGCACTTTTCTTGGATCGAAATAGAAAACTCGAATGTGCGAAGATGGCGATATAACTGCTTATTCGACGATGCGGTATTTCAAACCACAATCAGGAACCTAGCGTCGTTGCAGAATGTGGGAACATAGTAACCCACTCCGATAATATGCGTTGGAGGATGTCGCGGAAAAGGAAGTATGAGAAGGAGGTGGAATCTTATAGGGACAGGAAGCCACGCCATATATGGGAATTAGAGGGATGGCGTTTACGGAAGAAACAACGTAAGATTGGATCACAAAATGTGGAAGTAGTGCAACGATAAGCCAGAGCAAAAGAAAATGAAAATCATGCGAATTTATAAGAGAACCTGGGCACTGCGATCATTTCCTCTCTTTCATCATCGTGAGACTTGACAGCTCAACGAATGTCCCTTTCAGTAGGTATTAGTCCGACATGGTAGTGGACGTTGCAAGGATGCTGCAAGGATATATATATATATATATATATATAT
>JAARMF010000958.1:14989-51112 GCA_022844705.1 Toxascaris leonina | reverse complement strand
GCAGCGTCATCGACGTTCGACAGTCCGGTCAATCAAGTGATCAAGTGAAGTGATCAAGTTTCTAAGTATTCTGATCGCCTTCTCATCTTCAGAGAAGCAGAATTGCTTTCAGTGGAAATAAAACCCCATTCTGCGGTGATTATTCGAATACTGTTTGCTTGCCATTGATAATGATCGTCACAAAAAATTGCATTCTTTATCAGAATTGTTCGTTGAAATAGCTCAGCTACAGATATTATGCACATCGTTATCCTCGCTTTCAGTTCATTCGAATGCAAAAGTCACATAAAAAAGATTTGTTTAGTAATTGTGCCGAAGCAAGTTCATTTCTCAGAATTTCACTGATCCCCATTCTGAATCCAAACGCTCCCCTAACTCTTTAATCGATAGGCATTTCCTATAGTGGATTATCCATGATTCACTGATATAGCATACATATCATGATACATCATCTTTTGGCTAGCGCATCCGCAGGCGGATGTACGAGATGGAGAAAAGGAGGAAAGCAGAATGATAGAGAGAGAGAGAGAGAGAGAGAGAGAGAGAGAGAGAGAGAAGAGTTTATGGGGAAGTGAAGCGAATTCTCCGATAATGTAAGAAAAAACGAAATTACCGCAATAGCGTTGCTAGACGCAACATTTCGTTGCGTGGAGCATTTTTATTCAAGCGAAAGTGATGCGTTAGAGTTCGTCTACGATCACATTGCTGATACATGACGTTATGAGGGTGACATGTTATATTGCATGTTGCGTCTTCCCATCAAAGCGATCCTTTAGCGTTAACGAAGGCCTAATCAATGATAGATGCACTTCGATGTTAAAGACTCTGAAGCACTTTTGACCTGAAATGTTCCCAACAGCTGCAATTTTTAGCACATATATAAAAGTTCGAAACACCGGGTGTCAATTAAAATGATGGTCGAAAGTTGTGTGCCCCCCAATATCACTGTAGCCTGTCGTCAGCACCTTGAAAGGATGGTGCTCTTATGAGATACTAGAGATTCTTTTCTATATTCAGTTAGTTTCCTTTAAAAAGCGCAACGTTATCGTTTTTTAGCAGAGTAAAAAGAAGAATTCGTTGGCTAAAAGAATTACTCGGAAAGTTTACAGTCGATTATCATGTGGTTGAAAAGTTCATTCTGATTTCGGTCCATCGCTTGAAGAGCCAAAAGGTTCCGCTCTTCTTCAAAATCGCCAAACGATTCAAGAACTTCAGTTTAATTGTTTCTCTTCCAGTGCTTTTTAGCTTCAGGCATTTCAAGACAAGTTCCGTCAATATTAGTCTCAAGTATGATAATTTCCAGTGTAGAACAACTTGCTTGCCCGTTCACTTTCAACGTTCTACGCATATGAGAGTTTCTTCATATCAGCCATAGAAATTGATGAGGTTTATAGGAGACAATACTCTTTTATATGTCTTATATGGAGCATATAATATGGAATATGGCAGATATATTGCTGAGCATGTATGCTTGCATGAAAAGAACGCTTTATTGAATGTTACCAATATTGCATATTTTCTGTTTTTCTCTTGTCTTTCTCAGTTATATTTGTCACCGTTCAAGAGCAAGCAAAAATTGGCATTTCTATATCCCCTTACGAAGTTGCAAGTGCAATACGCAAATCTGTCTACAAATGTGCAATTTATTGCGTATGTCTTTATGTCTGTCTATCTGCTGGCTAACTCAAACTCAAAATCCTCTATATTTGAGTCATAAAACTTGTTGGACATAATTTGTGCCACTAAGCAATCGAACTACAATTTTTCATTTCGATCCATCAACTCCGTGACAGCTTATGGACAGAAGGGCAAAGTGCCATCCATCGAGTCGGAAAAATGATTAATCCGCAGAAACTTTCATGATCGGTCGCTCCACTCAAGACGTCGGCGTTAATATTTTCAAAAGCACTGCAAATATATAACTCTTAAAATCACTGCGAGCAGTCAATCTATTCCTTTTGTCAATTGATGGAAACATTTCGTCTGATCAGTGCCGAAATGCAAAAACGCATATTGCATTGCACTATTGCAGCAGATTATTTCACTTCTCGTGGGGCGTGTAATTAACTAGCTCACTTCGCATAATTTCTTCAATGATTTCATGTCCTGTGTAATTTCATATTTACTGACCTGTTCGAAGAAATAAAAAAAGTGCTGAAAGGAGCGCATTAAGTTGATGCAGCGTCTATCCATAATTGCATATGTGTGCATGTTCTAATCTGCTCGGTGCAACGCTATCGGCTCAAACACAACGGAAGCTAAAGCTATGAGATTTAATGGGTGCCGTCACACCGTAAAGATAATCTCATATTCTCAATCGCTCTCATATTGATTTTCTTCGTGAACTATTCACCTTCAAATATGATTCATATTTTACCACGCGACCAAGTTCGTGTAGATGGAACTTGCCTTTCATGCACAGTTGTAATTTAGCTCTTGCAGGTTGCATTATAGCGAGGTGGTGTCTGCGATAGTACGCGTTTTTTTACCTCTCTTGTCTGTAGGGCTGTTTAAACTCGGATTCTGTTGGAACTCGAGTTAAGAAATTTGTCAGTTGTGATGTTTATCACGAGAAATTCTCCGATGCCACTGTTTCAGTTCATCTATCAAGCTTGACAGAAATACACATCTAAATGCGCCTGAAGTTTTGCTGTCTTTTTACACGGTTATATAAGTACCTTTTTACACTGTTCGGACTCCCGAAAAATGAAAGTTTTAAGGAAGATTTATGCGGGCGGTCGAGTAACTTAAAATATGAATCCATCATTGCACTCATTTTCTTATTTGTGGGCAACGTATAGGAGTGGTATATCTGCTTGAGTGAATTGCAAAAGCGCACATACTATCAACTCCTTCTATAATGTTTAATCCGCAATTTGTTCAATAGATAAGAGGAATATAAAAGTGCATTTCAGTAATATTCGCTATGTTTTTAGTTATTTGAAGCAGCAATAGACAATTGCCAAGCGAGGCGGCTAGGATAGCAATGTTTTTTGCACTCATCAAGTGGAGGTTTTCATATTCATTCGCTTTCGGCTTGTGTATTTCCATGCTTATTATTGATCTTACCTGCTGCACGAACTCTAATTTATTACCTTTTTTTCATGTAAGCTGATAATAGTCTCTAAGAATGTGTTCAAGTTGAGCACAACAAGTGAAAGTGAAGAGATGAAATTGCATGAAGTCAGCAAAAGAAGTGTAGTCATTATTCATCTTCATTAGAGCCAGAGCAAAACGATGTCAGTCTTCGGCACGTCACCATCTCTAATGAACTTTGCTAATCTAATTAAAGGTCAGCAAAAGCGTATTGCAGACACACGGATCTGTGCGCTTATTTAAATACACATGTCTATTCGCATGCACGACGTTTCGAAATTAGTAGGCATCCATGCCAGAGATATGAAATTTAGGAGAGGGGAGCGAACACCTAAACTGAGCTCTTTCGTCGAGATTTATGCTGGTGAAATTTTGCATGTAGTTCATATCGCGTGAAGGTGAGCGGAAACAAATGATGCCGTGTGATTTGAATAATTCTTCAGTTACTACACTTACTCTTCCTCATCTTCATATGTTCTTGATTCCCACTCCTGCCGTGTAATTTTCAACTGCATTGCTGTATAACGTTCCTTTCTTCGCCACCATCAATAAATGCTATAGTTGTGCTTTAATGAATCCCTATACAGCAATGATTTTATGAAGCAACTCCAGAAGTGCAACGGTGAGCGCATTATGAAACCTTTCATTCTAATTTTTGCTTGATATTTGCCTGCTGTGTGGTTTCTTTCCGAACACCGCCTCAAGCGTTCCTACAACATTGCTTTTGCAGCTTTTCCGTGTTTGCTTCCAAGCTTTTAAGCATATGGAATCGCCTGCTACGAACAAAAAACCAATTAGGGATATTGAGTGCACCTAGTGCCATTTACACGCTTCATATGACGTAAGCACCAACGTTGTAGTGCTGTAACCTTTTTGATAATTCGGTTGCGTTCCCACTGGATATTACTGGTTTCAACTAGAATTTTAATGTGCGGTCGAATAGACCCTTCTGACATAGGTTGATGAAGTGGAATGCCTGCGAAAGTGGGCAAACTGGAAACGGGCTAAGCAATCCACCGTTGTCCCTCCAAGACGAGGAGATTGTTTTCCTCAAATAAAGGAAATAAAAGCCCAATTCACTATGGCTTAGGCAGAATGTGAGTTGGATGAAAATGTGTTGGACTATAAAGAAACGATTGGGCTATGTTTTTTCGGTATGTTATAGGTTTAGTCGAAAGCGAAGTACTTGTGGGATTTTGAGTGTACGTAGGTTTCGTTAACTTCATCTCATTCCGATATCGCAAGATTGCTTCTGCTGTTAAAAGAATAGCTGAAATTTCAGTTCAAGCTTGTCATGGTTGTCTTTATGAACTCGAATTGGGGCATTGTACTGAATAAACGTATCGCAGCATATGGCTTCCCTTAGGTGGCCATATCCTCAGTAAGCAAAACTTGCTGATGCTGGTTCCTCTGTTTATGCTTCAGGAATTGTGACCTCCCGAATGCAGTCTCGGTCATAACGACTCTTCCCTATCCCTGAGGGTCAACATCGTTTGTGACATCAGTTAGAATGTTGTTTTTGAGATCAACCTGAACGAGTTATAACGCCATATGACGCCTACTCGTTAAATGATCAGCGTTCTCGGAAGCAGTCGTACCGCCATTGTGAAAACCCAAAAAGAGCTTGGGAAGATGAACATGTTTTACAGACCGATACCCTACGAGTTGAGGGGCAAGAAAGTTTGAAAACGCGCTCAAAGGTTTGCCAACCAGTGATGTCTCGCAGCCCTCATATAATTCAGTGAAGAGATGTCATATAATTAATTCTAAGCTGTGTTCTGTGTTGAACGTATCACAGAATGCTATTGAGTAGTAGCCAAGGAAAAGCCAGAACTCTGGTTAGGATGGGCATACATGCAAAAAACGTGATCCTTAATATCTAGTAAAGTGTTTCTGAGATCAACCAATGCGCTCTGTTTCAAACAACATAGCTAGAATCACGTGACGTTCTGTTCAGAATGCGATTCTTGACTCAGATATGCGCATAATTGGGTTCGCAACTGAAAAAAAAAAACTTCCTTCTTAACGCTAGCACAAAGCCAAATATTGCCTAGGAGACCTGGCTTGAACCTGTTGGGGAATTTTCCCACATCGAAAATTCCACTCAGTCTCGAGACAATGAATAACTGCGCCTGATTCCTTTAAACAATCGTTTTCAATATTTGCATTAAAGGGAGTTCAAGATGCATGCTCAAGCATAACCTTTTGCACTGCTCTTTTACTAGTCTTCCTGAAAGTTCTTTCCTGGAATTTGTATGGAAAATTCGAGTGCGAAAGTTGTTCGCATCATTCGTGAGCATGAGAAAGCAGATTATATCTGAACGCATTACCGGAAATTTTCCATTCCTTATAGCCGTCGGCCGACAATACGCTGTTTTATTCGTGGTTCAATCGAATATCTAGCTGAGTTCGGCAAATTTTTATTCCTGTGAAACTTCTAGTAACTCTTTATTGATTCCTCATTGGCCGAAATATCTAAGAAAAGCTGTCGCCGAAATGCGTATCCACAAATCTTTAATTGAGGAATCCTCTAGAGATATATAGGAGTAGACACATTATTGTGCAAAAAGAAAAGTCGCTCTTTGCAACATCTAATTGAGCATTCTGATGCAATGCTCGAAGTGTAAAAAATATCGTTTTCCATAATTATGCAAGTCGCACTGAAATGTTCAACAATGAAGAGGTCATACTAAGTTTGCAATGAGTCATTCGAGTAGTTGGCACAGTTCAGCGTTACAATGAAGGAAACGTGTGAAGAAGCATTTAATAACTTCCGCAAAGCACATATGCCTCAAGCGATTGTCAATATTTGCCTGCTTTCTTTAATTGTTTATTATTGCATCATCAAATTGTTCATTACTGCATCATATAGCGAATGATTTCCATCCACCACGTAATGAATGCCCACTCAATCACTCAACACATTACAGCACAAAACATAAGCGATAAAGCAGATAGGATTGACGGCTCTTCTATGTGATTATTATTGCAATATTAAACGAATATAGCGATAATAATAATCTATTTTGAAGTTTCATCTATAAAGGAGAACGCTATATAAAGCATTTTCGAATCTCATAGCACAACAAGCACACAATCTTTCAGACTATACAGTGCAGCAGTGAACCACTTTAAAATCTCTTAATTGGCCGTTTATTAGTGAAGTAGCTTACTATATCGTGAGCCGAAGTGTTGGGTCTAGTGCCCTGACCCATGGTGCTAGAATTCATAGGAGGAAATTAATTTTGTGACGATGAAAGCATTGTGCTATTCCGAGAAACCAAGATGCTGTACAGGGGAGGGTCACTGCCAATCAGCAGACGCTCTTGCCAATATTTCCAATCGAATTTCCAATGGAAACCGCAGCTGCCTTCGACTGAATGGCCTCAGCGACTATCATTATTGCCTAATGAAAGCGTTCATCCCATCGGGCATGTTTGTTCAACGCAGCAAAAGAAGAGTGGGTTCAATTATTCCAAGCGTACAATGCAACACACAATCCACAAAAAACTTTTAGGATGCCTTCGTGGTATAACGCACAATATCCATAGAGATTCGCACTTCATACACATCGACACTTTGCAACACTCGTCTCTTGCATCCATCTATCGAACGACTTCGAGCTAAATATGTGAGGACGTGTAGTCACACAAAAGGACAGTCATTGTTTGTACGTCTCAATGTCTTATAGAATCCAGTCACTCACTAATGATAAGTCATCATAACAAGTACAGGAGTAAGTGTCTCTGTGCACATACCATGCCAAATCTTATCACCCTCATGATATGCTCCATCAGAAATGACATGCACTTGAAGAGTGCAATTTAAGTGCCAAAGCCGCTAGTGTCATTGTTCCATTCTTTTCCCAATGTACAAACCCCTATCAGCGAAGATCACTTGGCATAGATGGAGAGTCGTGCGTTAAGTGACGTGTCCACAGTCGTAGGTTGCAGGTTTGGGACAGTCATTAACTGTGTACTGTAAACGTATTATGCAAAGTAGTGAGATTACTACATATGAATGTAGAAAAACAGTGGAGTTGTTTGTGAGCAATGTGAAATTTGTGAAGAGAATTTAGCATTGGTTGAAGCATTTTCTCTTCTTGTTGTGCGATCAATCTCTATAGATTTTGAGGTTTTTGAAGTGGGAAATATTTGCGCCGATGTAATTCGAAAGAGTTTCAGTTGTTTTCTAAGTTCCATAGCATAATATCAACACCCAAACGCCACAAAGCTTGAATTTTCGTGACGCAAATCCACTCACTCTCTCAAATATAGAAAACAATAGATCGCGTTGAAGCATGGAGAGGAATATCTAGGTCGTCGTCGATAAATGGAAGTAATGAAGAAGGAGTCATACTCTTCTACAGGGAATTCAAAATTTCATACCTCAAAATGATCTCTAGAAAGAGTCGCTAATCCATTCATTTTGCCGGAGTTCTCGAATTTTTCGAAAACGAAAAACTTAACGATGTGTCGTGAGATATCTTCCATGTAAACGAACAAGTCTTCAATGATTTCCCATTATATAAGTTTCTTCAAACTCGTAATTGCAAACTATATTTAGTGCATATATGCGCCTCTTTCTGTCTTCTCGGTTGTTTCATTTAAAGAGTCGTTATATCATCTCAGAGGCAAATGATTCAATATGTGAATGACTGCCATTGAGGGCATCACAAACTTTATATGCAATTTACATCGGTCAATACTGCACTTATTTATTCGCAATTTATGAAACGATTAGTTTGATGTATAAAATGCTAAAATGTGTTGTGTGTGGAATTCTTTTATTTGTGTGTACTGCTTGTCAATAGTGATTCGCATTGGAAATGCTCGTATTCTGTTTCTTTTTAATGCTCCAAGTTGCTAGCTCTGGTTGATTATTTCCATCTCAAATAGCTCCATGTCAGTTCCACCTCCTGAACTAAATCATTCCTTGGCCAAGTGCAGTTCTTTCCAGCCAAATGGATATTTCCTTCTAATTATGAAGAGTCAGTTGGTTGCCAGTGTACAACAGATCTGGGCTGTAAAAAGTATTGTGGTTGCTGAGGAAATACTCCATCTTGACACTGTTTGTAAATATGGCAAAAGAAGAGCCTCATAGTTACACAATTGCAACGTAGGACTTGACTATTTTCTTAGTGCCTAATGAAAGCGCTGATCGTCTAATATGCGACCGCCCCATTTCGCTTACTATTACTTAGTAAATTGTTTTCGGTGCTGTGTATTACTAAATAAATTACTGACTATCAAGGAAGGAATCATTTTTCAGAAAGCCCGAAACACGAATCTAGATACTATGCATAGGCTTCTGCAAACTTGTGTTGCCATGAGAAACAGACTCTTATTTCAAGCGGAGGTTATTTGGTCAATAATCATAAATTTCAACGCTGACATGCTGTGCTTTCAGCGAACGGGCAGTGAAAGTGCTGCAAACGCCGCGAATCGCGACCTCATCGCTCGAGTAGTGCTCTAAAAGGTTGCCAATCAGGTGAACCTCAAAAGCAGATCTAGAAAAGAAACACGCGACCGAGGTTGTCGACCGGTGACGAACTCGCACCGGACACATCATAAAGAAGTGTTCGGTTAACGAAAGTCCATCTTGCGAATCCGCGAAGCTCGAACCAAACATCCTCAACGAATTGAGCAGAAAAACGGTGAGGTGCAACAGTAATCGGTTTCTGTCTGAATTCTTCATTTATGCTTCAACTGATGCCGTTCGCATCTTTGGCACTTTTCTTTGCAGCTATCCGAATCATCGACGCACTCTCTCCACTAAACTCAGAATGACTTTTCAGTTGCATCATGCGTTGTTTTAATCCATCACTGTTGCGAATCACGCACACTTTGAAGTCACATCGAAATTCGAGTGGAATAGAAAAGGCGTCGTCGAGATAGTACATAAGAGAACTGCAAATGAATATTTCGCTGCAATGCAAGGGCACCTCTCTCACTGATATCTCACTCCTTTCGCTAATTTCACCAATTTCACCGATTTCACAGTGGCGTGAAATTCGAAAGGGATCGCAACGAGGGATGTGGAGCTGTCCTCATTGAATGTTCCGAACATAGGCATTTTGTGTCAAAGAAAGGAAGTGTTTTGTAACTAAATAGGCTGAGCAAATAAATATTTCCCGTAAGCCGCAGCTGGTTCAAAAGAAAGAACTGTGAGCAGTGCTGATGTTAAAATGATTGATGGCGACGTTGCTGAAAGCGAGTTTGCACGCAACTTAGTGCAAAGTATTTATTGAGGCCTCAGGGCATTCGCAGTGATCAGGTGCTAAGTGCCATCGTTCAAGAACAAGCTGTCTGCACGTCCTGCTGCCCGCACATCGCGGTCTGCCAGGTGTGGGTGAATTGCTGGAATGCTTTACTGCATTTGTGCAGGCGTGGGTTGTTCGCAGGCCAGCGAACGCTGGTTCCCCCGGATTGTGGATAAGGCATAACACGAGCTTCTCATTCCCGCACCTCTAGCTTCATTCATTAACAACAAGCGGCATTCAATACTACATTTGTGTTCCATAGCATCCGCTCATACGCTGTTTCTCAATGCGTCCTGCAGAAATGCGTTTTTTGTTGCGAATTTTCACCGAGTCTTTTTAGCGGCGTTATCTTTGTGTTGCTCGTGATTATTTTTTGTTCATCTACTCATTTCAGTTCGTTATAACCTCCTCTACCAATTCTGAAACTAAAACACTTTTAGCTCTCAGATCACTGCAGCTCACGTGACTAAAGTTGTTAATATAATGCACACCACCAAATGACTCTTAGTATGATATTTCACACTCAGTGATCTGCTTTGGGAGAAGTCCTAGATGTTTAAGGCGTTCAAATTTCGGCATGGATTTTGAATTGTTTGGATTTCTATTGTTACCGTTTGGACTGTCCTCTCAAGTAGGTGGAATAATGGAAGAATGGACTTTTTTTTTGGAGAGATTTATGCGATCATCCAGGCCAGTTTGACATAATAAAGGCATCATCATGCAAGTTGTATTTATTTTGTTCGCAACTTGTGAAGGGATCAGCAGAAACTAGAAGTACATCATGCCAGCCCTCATTGCAACACTTCTGTACTTTTTCATATTTATTAGCAATCCACTAAGATTTTTCGATCCTCACGATGCGTTTGCACACGATCTTCGCTTAACTATTGAGACTTCACGCAGCCTCAAACTTTGCAGCTCCAATCAATTTATTTTGCCGTTTGTCGAGCGTTAAGCAAGCGTAATTTTTTTCCTTAGCATAAGCTGCACTTTTAATTGCATAATAATAAACTAAATATTACAAGTTTGGTGAGGAGCAACATGAGGAAGCACCAAATCCCAATGTAGACTTCGGTAGAACGGGTGCAAATGGCGACTCTTTGCGGCATAAAAGACTGTGAAAAGGAATTAAGGCGTAAATTCAATTTATTAGTTAGTGGATCGCTGCAATTGAATTATACACCTCTTGTTCTTCCCAGTTCCTCTTTCCCAGCATCTGCTGCAATGAGCGGAGCCATGGATTTTGAAGTGGAAGCCTTGACCAAAACTAATGAAACGCTTGATTTATTCCAAATAGTTTCAAAATATAACAAGAAGAGAAGTGCACCATGTAAGCTGGTATGAAGTGCGCCTTTGCAGTTTGCTCATCTGGGCGGATAATATCATCGGTTGCTAGGAGATAGCATAATATGCGGACCACTTTGATTGCATATATCGTTGCTACAAATATTGGGGAAAAGCTCGTTTTTTGGCTTTTTTCAGAACAAAACGAAAATCGGATCGCTTCAAAATGCATGTGAACTTGAAGCATTTTTAAATGTCTGCAACCTGTTGATCATCAAAAAAGAAAAATATTGTTCTGTGAGGTGCATTCCGCTTACAGAATTTCATAACTCTATCTCGAACGATCCCTCAAAAACATTGGCGCTGAAGAAAATCGTCATTGTGCGCCTTGCCAAGGCGGGTCTGCAAGAGAACGTTGAAAAAGTGAACAAAAAACACATCAAGCAGACAACGGAACAAAGTGGTGCGATTCACACTAGACTTTATGTTTCATCTGTGTTTTTTTTTCAGGTTCAGTAACGAGGCCCACCCTCAGTGGCGTTCATCTTATTATTGGACATCAAAGGCTGACTTTTCCACTTGACCTGCCATATTTGCGGCTGATTCGCTGATACTTCCATATTTTCGACGAGTGGACAAATCAGCGGAGGCTGACGTCAGGTTATTGAGTTTGCTGAGTGATTCGTCGCTGCGGGTAGCGAGCAGTATTGTTGGTGTGCGGCTGTCTGAGTGCGGCCGAAGTGCCTGTGGGCAGAGGAGAGACAGCGTATCGGAATTCGGCGGGTGCTTGTGTTCGCTTAGCAGCCTAGTGGGGTGCGTAAGCGAAAAACGTTAAAAAACGACTTTTCATGCGAATCGATCGCAATTGTCAACTGTGATGAACAATGTCGACCGCACCGCCCAAAGTTCCTCTTATTCAACAGAATGGATCACCTATAATGAATGGTGGCACAGCACCACAACTTAGGCCACAATTCCGACGCCAAGGATCGAGTTGTATGTTGCTTTTCGATTTTCTTGTCCTCTGAGAGCATCACTGCCGTAGCATTCACCTCAAGAAACTCATCCGCATTGCACAGAGTCAGCATATTGCATAAACATTTGCTTAGTGGGGACAGTTTCCTTGCGTAGAAGAACTTCCCTGACTGGCAGCCGCCTGCAACCAGCCTTCCTCGCCATCCAACACCCTGCTGAGTGGCCGAGAAGAGAACCTTATATCAAACATAACTCGCAATCTACTCTTCGAAGGGACTCGACCATAAAAGAATGATCTTATTCGTTCGCTTCAATTACACCGGAATCTCATAGGTCATCAATGCCTTCATCGTTGTTCTCTAATGCTCATAGATAGATTTTGATTAGCTACCCATGTGTGGCCAACTGCAGAACAAAGCGAAACATTCTTCAAGTCTACTACACTTTCATCAAAATCGCATCCTTCAGCATGCAGGCGTCAGCTCTTCTACCTTAATATAGATTATTGTAATTTATATTGATTGCTGCCATATGGCTGATATGAGGGCAGTGACCTGGTTGAGTGGTTCGTCGATCCAGATATCGAGCACTGTTGTTGGTGTTTGGTCGTGTGGATACGACTGATGTGCCATTGGCATAGATATTATTTAATGCTTGTGAAGTTTCTTTTCGCGAATGAGGGAATTCATTGATGCAACGTCGTTAATTACTGTGAAAGCAAAAAGAAATGAATTTGAATTGCTTCGTGAAGCAGTGTATAACGCTTAAGACACTTTTTGCCACAATGAGAGGAGTCACTTTCATTTTATCTCTTGCAGGAAAATATGTGAAATGTTGCCTCAAATTACTCATTTCAAGCTTACTTGGGCATGATAAACTTCAGCACAGCGGAGTGTATTTCAGTCTATTTGCGTGTAAAACTGAGGTATCTAAAGCAAAAAGGCGAGATGCTATGCTCTGATGAAAAGCAAATTGTGAAGCAACAGTTGAGACATTTTTCGGACACTGTGTTTAATTTTGTAGCGCGATTCAATTTGGACGCTTGCAGTTAGGCTTCTGCTGTCGTTTGTTTTACTCTCCGCAAATATGTTCTCCTTTTTTTTGGAGGGATGATTGATAAGCTTTCTGGCAGCTATATGAGCAATACTGAGATGAACGATGAGACGGAGGACTGACCCATGACAGAACATTGGCTTAAAATCAGGGAATAGGTGTGTGAAGACGCATTTTTTCCTTCTGGAAATATTTGTAAAGAATTAGAAAACACAGCGGCATTTTATGCTTTAAACTCCGCTCATTGGTTTGGACGTTTGCGACTATGCAAATGCGAAAGTGTTTCCTTCAGAAATATCTCCATTAAATGATGTGATATTTCAGTACGATTCCACAGCGCAACAGCGAATAGCCACATTCGCTTTTGTGCACAATCCATCTGATGACTGATTTTGTCGACTGCGTGAAATGCCGTCAATTAATTAGAACTGAACGAATTATATAACTCTTTGTTTTGCAGTTTTTGAAATTTTTATGAACTAAACATTAAAAAAATGAGACAAATGCGCCAAACATCATATTGAGAAGCGAGGTGCTGCTTTATTTGTTAGCCAGTATTGTGTCAGCCTGTGACCGAGGGTGAGAACGCCCGTCTCCGACTTTTATTTTGTGCTTTGGATGCGTTTCGCAATCACATCTGTGCTTCGCTGTCGAAGATTCCTTGCTGTTCCCTTGCTCCCGTACACACTGAGAACGCTCTGCAGCTGTAGAGCCTTCTCAGAAAGTAAGTTGGTATAGTTATTAGTTTGACGAGGCATTTATGCGAAAAACATGATGGGAAGTCCGATGCAAAGAGGATGCAATAGTTGAAAATTCCTCGCAAACACATCACCAACTCAGAGAAATTAGAAAAACTTGAAGGCACCCACGCAAGCAGTCCTTTGCACACGTTGCTGCATTAGTGCACGAGCAGTGAACACACTTCTTGCTTCAACTCATTTGTATAGATAAAGCCTCACATTACGCATGCACCACTTCCACCTTATTGATTGCACTTGGCCAACTCCGTAAGTGAGTCTCAACTGCTCATTGGTGTTTACAGTGATAGATTTCAACCGTAGCTGCGCTTGTGAAATAAATTATAATCCTGTAGTGTTGCACCACTGTGAATTTGTATCATAAATAAATTCAAGGTGGCCAATTCCAACCGCTTATATGATATGATATAACCTGAACCCATTCCGGGACCATATCCGAGGGACCAAATTTCGTTCGTTGATCTGATGTGGTCTAAACTCAGCTTGACCTTTAACAAACTCACTGAAGGCAATAAGCAGTTTATTTGCACGGAGACAGTCAAGAAACCTTAACGCTTGAGTCGTTCGGCAATCTTTGACTGCTTCGATTAATATAGGTATAGGAATACTGTAGCAACATTCGCGAAGTCGGTCTAGCTCTTAGTGCGTGCAAGNTAGTACGTGCAAGCGTTCAAAAATATCGATGAAGTTCATTCTCATAAAGTAACCAATTTCTCAAGCTTGGACTCAACTTTATTTTGCTATCATTCAAATGACAATAACGCCGTTGAACCCAACACTCATGATTTCCGATGTGGAGAGTAAAAGTGCTTTCATTAGATGCTAGAGTGCGATAACTTTTGAACGACTGTAAGGCTATGATTACAGCTGTTATCTCTTGCTTAGTATTCTCTTCTTTTCTTTCACGATGTGTGATTAAACAGACTTAGTCATTTCGATAGGAATCGTTCTCTTTGCCTCAGAAATTCTGCGAGCCCCAGGTATAATCATCGTATAAAAAGCTGGTAGGTACAGAACGAGCTGTTGAAAAAATTCGTCTTCCTCACTGTCTGATGAAGTTGGGTCTTTAATCGTCACTGAATCCTAAGTCGAATAAAGGCCCGAAAAGCCGTCATCAAGCAAGGACACAGCTCGCCTCAATCGTGGGTCGAAACTGAAGTTAGAGCGTTGCTATTGGAACGCCTTCGTCAAAACATCGCCTCCGCCCATCTATAAATCAGACGTTTTTTGTTGGTTACAGTTGCAACGACCTCGAGCAGCGTGTGCCGACTAATCTCGCTTGCATTCCGTCCCATCCCATCCTATAGCCTGCACGTCCCACATCGCTATTGCACACAATCTTCTGTACTCTTAGTTGCAGCGTGAATTAAGTGCTGCTATTGCTACTACTATTGCTTCGACCTACAATCGACGATCATAGCCTCCCTCTCCTTTTTACTCTTCATTACTGCTAATCTTCCTTCTCACTTCTATTCTTTTAATTCCTGTCGCTCAGATTTGATTCCATCGTTTTTTGTCAGCTTCGCTTTCAATTTCGTTATTGAGGCTTTCGAGCGAACATGCATCAATTTTTTCACAGCATGCCCCTCCGTTAGCGTTTGCGAGTTCGTTTTATGGTTATTACGAAAAGTGGATGCTTCGGCTAGTATAGTTGCGCCTTTGTGGAAAAATGGAGAGTGAATTTCGATCACATATTAACCAATGGAGATCAATGGAGAATGTGCACCGACAAAACTCCTTTCGTGCTTCACGCCTGTCTTCGGGTAAGTTTGTTTTCAATTGCGTGCAGCAGGGATTTCTCAATTACGGCGCCTCTGGGCATAAACTACTTTCTCTTCTAGAATATTCGGATTTCAGAAGCATGTCCACTGAATGAATTTATTTCGCTGAACAAGATTGTTTCTCTCTCACGAGTAGCAGTGACAAAGACGGATCTCTCCTGCACTCTCGAGCTCGAAAAGATCTCTCGTGCATTCTTAGTCGGTGTTTCCTTCACTGAATTTTTCAACCAATTTTTTATTTATCTTTCGCTAAATAAATGTAGCAAATCAATATTCCTCTTTGGAATATGTCTCCATAAAATTGCGTCGCATCTCTTTTAATCAAGTCAACAACGCATTAAATCCTCCACTTCGTATAGCATCGATGTGTTTGCTCAGTGAGGTGTACTTGGTTTACTGACTGTACAGTACAAATGTGCTGGTTTTATTTTACAACTGACCTTTTGTTGATTATCGCCTCGTTGGGAGAGGAGTCAGAGATTGCAACAATTGGAAAGAATGTGAGGGTAGATGACCACAGACCTGTATTGAAATGCTAGAACTGCAGAATGTGGAACCACAATAGTGCACTTTTGTAGCAACTATTGTTGAATTAGAAGGAGGTGGTGATCGCAAAGAAACAATGATGACGCAATCAACTTTTCAACTTCCTCCTCTTCACCTGATGTTTTAAATGGTGCAGTATTTCTGTTAAAGTTTCAATCGTTGGATAAAATTGAACGAGCTGCCAAGAGCAGAAGCTATGGCTGTTTGATGAGTCGAGTCCTTTATGCACAGGATTCCTTCACATCCTTTCTTTCTTACTTCCTTAAACTATTAGTAAGAAAAGAAACTTCTTGTCTTATTGTTCCTATTTTCCACAGTATATACATTTTGGATGCGAAGAAATACTTTAAAAGAAGAGCTATTGTTGAGAATGTGCGATATTTATGTTTGAATGTATGCCCGCTTGCACAGAATTCATCCTTCAATGAGTAATTAAAATTGCGAGTCGCATTCGATGCAAGTGATACCGTAGTCGATGTAGGAAGCATCTTCGCGAGGTTGCGTCAGTAGCACAATTGCTGAAATAGGCGATGTCACGAATCAAATGGATTCGTAACGTAGCAAATCGTGCTTGATGGATGCGTTGAGTTGAAAAGTGTTGTGATGCTTTAAAGAATCTGCATCTGCTGCAACCAGTCATTTCTAAAAATTTTGCTCGGTGTGGAACCTTCATTTAATGCCTTAATCTTTGTAGTTTGTGCATAGTTGCAACGTCAGACTCCACTTCATAGTCTCCCCGATGTCTTCCTAACTCCATTTGCTAGTATCTCCTTAATTTCTCATGAATGCGTCTCCACTGACTCTTCGCTCGCTGTCTTAAGCCGAAATAAGCTGTCCTGCTACTTACCCCCGTATCTGGTCTCTGCTTGATATGCGCCGTATCCAAACTAGGCCTTATTTCTAAACATCGCGCACAAAGTTTCCACAAAGAGCAATTTGAGTAGGTGACGTTTGAAGGCAGTACTAATGTAATCGAACGTACTGTCACTGTGCTGGTGGGCGAGCACATCAAAGAGCTCGGGTGAGGTACACTCTTGAGAAAGACGCTGTTTGCTTTCTCTTGTCGCTTTTCATTCCAATACTGATAGAGAAAATATTGAGCTTCAATTCAGCCATTTACTGTAATTCCTGAAAATTCCATGCGATCGCTGGCACCATTCAACTCTTGAACAAGAAATTAACACGTCGAGCACAATGCATTGATGGCAAAGGTGTCAGCATTCGACCGTCCTCGCTCGCTCCCTCTTTCCACTGCCCATTTGGTGAGCTCTCGAGCGAAATTTTGTTGGTGCCAACGTTATTTTGGCCATATCGAATAAAGTTTTATGAATAAGCAAAGTGTTATGTGCGGTTCCGCGAAGAGTTTGTCCACTTCTATGCGAACAGTTTGTTTCGTAGGTGATCAATCTCGAGATAGAATGTTAGCAATTGAAAAATAATCATAGTAATGGCCTCAATCAGGGTTGTCATTTCAGCGCCTTCAGCGCCTCGCATGTAAACTGACGTAAACTGACATTTCACAACTTTGACGTCACTCGTAGTGCATTTCAATCGACAAAGGATTGAGGGGAGTGCACTGTGTAATCAACATAACTCGTTCATTTCGAAACTTTCTCGGCCTTGGCTTCCAATAAAAGAACAAATCTGTTAGAAAGCATTTACTGCAGAAGGAATTCGTTTACTGAAGTCCATATAGTTAATAGTCCCCATAACGATTTTAAGGTGAATATCAATTGCTTCCTGAATGGATATTGCTTCTGAAGTAATAGTTTCCATTTGTGTCAACATTTTTGTAAGCGAATGTTTTTCATATCTGAACGGATGTTGAGTGGAAGATTTGACTGACAAGAAATTGGCTACCTATGCCTGAGAGGTCGTTGGCTACTTTTGCCTAATCGATCTTCAAGAGTTCATATACCAATTTTGATGTTCGAAAAATCCTGCCTCGAAGCAGCGATGCTATTGCCAATTGCGTTTTGGAGTTGCTTCGATTGAACTTGGCCAACAGGGAAGTGTGCGATATCTACATCATGTCTGTAGATATCATGCTCAATTAGCATGATTCGTGGATGAATAACCAACGGCATTCGTCATAACATCGTGGTTGTCTCATGCTACTATTCCTACAATCTTATCAAGTAGAAAACAATTTTCTACAGCTAGTAATACGAACATTTCGGGTTTAAATCCATCATATTTTTCGTGGCTCTTGGCGCTATGCGGCGCCACTTTTCCGTCATGCATTTATGCGCTGTTTCAATCGTGTCTCATTTTACTGTATATATTACAAATTCTCACTGTGGTGCCTTTACGTGCACGTCTAAATGAACAAAGAGATAAACAGGACAAATTGCATGCAGAGATGTTTGTGCTGGAGCATCAACATTAATAAAAGCATATAGGATTGCACAACACTGCATAGCTGTGTGTGTATAATAATTATCATAGGCATCCGCGCATAGGCATTCAATAACTTCAGCGATAATATTGACAATCCTAATAATAATGACTCTAGTCTTCAAAGTTGGTAAAAACAGGAAAGCGATGTTTTTTTTTGTTAAAGAAACTTGTCTGTAGAAAGGCACTGTGTCTATTGGTCGGTAGTCGACATATGTTTGTTAAAATAAAGCTTCCGATTGCAGTTTTGCAAGATTGAGTGCACAGAATGCGTCTTGGACAGCACTCGGTGGGATGTAACAAGTGTTATAGACAGCGCTAATGCTTTCTGATATTTCCTTTGTAAAAAAGCACTTTTAGAGATGAAAAGCTGTTCAATGTGAGCATTTATTGCAAAAATCATCGGAAGAATATGACATATAAATCAAATTGATGTTTGCGTTATGATCGGTCATTTGCATGTTTCGTGTGGTTTTCTGTATACGTACACATGAAGCAGATGCCTATGCAGTATGCAAAAGTGGCGTATACCGATTCTATTCCCCAATCGCTTATGGAGGCAAATAATTTTCTGACTGCTCGCCTTTGCTTACTTTCGAAAACACACTAATTCATACTTTTCGCATTTATTAGCAAGTTCATTAAATAAAATCATCTATCTCACGTAGGAAGGAGGAGGAAATATCTTCCACAGAATCCTGATTTTTCCCCGAGAAAATTCCATGAGATCTCTCGTATCTGAAGAAGAAATGCCGTAAATAATGTGTAATGACCGTGACCTAAGCTGTGTTTAATTTCTTCACGTTGGACTTGAAGCAATGCGGAGTCAGTCAAACATCAATTCGAGGTGTGGTGTTGTTGTTGACGAGACCCGATGAAGCGATCGCTCATCCACGCTCAAGATATTTCCCCGAGGCGTGGTAAACGAAGATAACGACTGAGCACGTCGAGACGGGCAGCAATTGAAATCATGTCCCCACATCACTTAGTTAGAGCACAGGCGGAACGAACAGGGACGAGCATGGACTTGCACTGCATCCGAGAGCTAGATAAGTTGTCACTATTTAAATAGTTCGGAAAAAATCAGAATTAAAGGACAAAGCACGAACTGGACAAACACAGCAGAAAAGATTAAAGAATAGTTCATCCTCGAGAGATCCGATGACCAGACTTATTATGAGAAGACAAGGAACAACTCAATTAAGCATAATGCACTGATCCGAGCTGGAACGCCAACTGCCTTCGAAAATTGGGTCGCTGGCAGAGTAATTCGTTTTGGGACAAATATGGGGCCGTCGAGCTCTATCGAGTTAACAGAGACTTCAAATGAGGTTTCGGAAAAGCGAAGTGGAGAAGGACAAAAGGTAAAATGCCGGAACCACAATAAACTTGTCCGAAAGCGAGCGAAGAGTGGAGTTTTTTTCTTGAACTGATAGAGCAACATAATAGAGAAAAGATAAAGGATGGATATTTGAGTTGACCCCCACTAAGGCTTCTCTAGCTTCTGCTTCTTGTGCAAGTCCAACACCAACCGCTGCTACGAACACAGCACGGTGGATCAATATCTGTATGTGAGCCGTCTATTTTCGCTGTCTATAGTATGTGCAGTACAAGAGTTTTAGCCAGTCTCTTGCTGATAAAGTCCACACTGCGATCTGTGGCAGATCGCAAACTTATTACTACGCTGCAGACCAGGATAAAGGGATGTATGGTATCTGATGGTGTGACATGATTGCTGAATACTTGCGGCCTATAACTACCAATAATTTAACCAGCTTTTTTGGAAGTGTGCGGTAAAAGCTTTTGCGCAATAGTGGATGCCAGCGATTTGATCGACACATATGGCGTTAGACCGTTGACAGATATCATAACTTCACATGAAGTGATATAACCCTTCATATCCAGTACGAACCACTGAAAGGATGAGTTGATATTTTCATGCGATGGCTCGTAAGAAGCGGCAAGTCGAGTGTTGCAAATGTCATAACAACCTATACACCCTCTGTTGGCGATATAAGTCGCTGTCAGTACGCCGATCACCTCACCTGTCTCCAGGCAGGGATTCTCAGTAGCACCTGGTACTGCCTTACTGAGATAAATATACGTTGACATCCTTTTATGCGGTATGTAAACTAACAGTGGAAAGACTGTGCTGTTCCTCTTTGCGCTATGAATAGTATGGTGAAGGGGCGAATGACAGACGAGGAGGATATGAAGCAAGCGCTGCTGCGAAAACTTTGCATCGTTGTGAGAGGTGCATTTGCCAGTTGTTTTATTTTCCCCAAAACGAATGCCAATCTTTTCATTTGCCATCTCATAGCATCCTATGTGTGCTCACTGCATCTTTGGAATGTTTTACTCCTAATTGGTTTTAAATCACTTCCTCAACTTCAGTTTTAGGATGCTGCATCCAAGATAATCATCTCAACTGCAAATCATCACTCAGCGGCTTGAACTACTAGGAGGGATGCAATGTCTGTTTACGCAGCACACTTATTAGAATGGCCATGGATAATGAAAGTTGCAAAGTTGCATTAAGTCATTAACCATAAAGCCGTAAAAGCCACCATTTCATGAGCCATTAATAAAATCATCATGAGCGAGGTTGGCAGTTTCGTTAAAGATGATTGCACATACGTGGAATCAATAAGATGCTCTTTACTAGCGTTAACAGTGAATGAGTGAAAATGCTGTGATTCATATGTTGTTGTAAAAAACATTCGTGCCGTTCTTTATGAGCAGCTTCATCGCTGAAGAATGGCTTCACTTGCCCAGCGGAAATGTCTGCTTGCCTCACGCTCGTAGTATTTTTGTTTTCGTTATTCATCGTTCTCATATTAACAGCGCTCTCCGAATCGGCGAAAACGTTTTTCTTCAGCTGATTTTCAGCGAACTTCACTCAATCTACACTGCCAACAATTTATTTTGCTTGCAAAACATCTGAAATAATTCTTCGATTTCATCCGAAGTGAACAAAATGGTTTCAGTGAAATATTCAGCGACAATGAAACAAAAACCGCAAACTCGAAACAAAAGATTTGTGCGAATTTGAGCTTGGATGGAAGCTAACTGAGAAAGCCAAACCGAACTTTGCAAAAATAATTTCCGGCAAGACAAAATGCAGAACAGTCGTGCAAGAAAGAGTCAAACTTCATGGATCTCTAGCAGTCGTCGCGTTGGGATATGCTGACAGTTGGCGAATGGGCCTCACCTCTGGCACGAGTGTAATATCAGCAGTTGAACACCACTTTCATTTCTTCAGATCAGCAACAATTGTATAGTCAAGTCAAACACCAATTCGCAGTCTAGCTTCGTCGATATGATCTGGCGACACAACCAATCATCCACGCACAAGACATTACATCACGATACCACAAGATATAGTAAATGGGGGTGTCATATTGGGATGGGCCGTAATCGCATTCACATGAAATCAGTAGAAAAAGCGCTAGGACGGTAAAAGAGCAGGAAGGAATATACGAACAGAAGTGAAGTACATCGATGCAGCTGAAGAGGAGACGAATTTGGAAAAAGGGAAATTAGCGCATTTGCATAACAGTCACGAAAACAACAAATCGGTGAGTGGTACGACGTCGGGTAGGGCAATAATCGAGTTGCGGTGTAAACAGTGTCAGGGTTTTTCCCTCAAAGACATTTTGTGACTGTTGTATTTGGTACATCCCAAAATGAATGCGTGAAGAATTACGATGCTTTATTCGTGTATGCAAGAGGTGAACTCCATAGGAGAATTCAGTACGACTGTTGATACTCTTTGAAAATAGATTCACACATCTATCAGATTCGCGTCGACATCCCTCAACGAACTGCCAACGATACAATTCCAGCGTAGCGAGGTTTTTTTCTCGATTCGTTTTTACATATGTGCGTAGAAGGCTTCTGGAAGGAAGTGCCCTCGAGAAAAATCTCTGCCCATCTTCGACAACATCCATCTTTCTGTCCGAAGCACAAAATCAGTGGATTAGTGCAAAGAGCGTTTCTGAAGAGGTCAGTCACATCTGCATGAATCTGAACTGTACATCAATCTTGAGCTAGTAATCTTCAACATTGCGTTACGTGATGAATTCCTTCATTTTGCACGCCTTGCTGATAGACGATATAGGCCTTGAGTTTGCAGTAGTTTCATTGGTACATTTATTTATATGATGGAAGAACGATGACTTCAGTCGAAATCGTGAATGGTTAAATGGAAAGAAATAATTTGCGACAAATTACAGTTAAAGTGATGCATTGACTGTAGCAGTTATAATGCAGCGCAGGAAGATTATGTGGAATGCGCGAGCTTTTGCTAGGCAGCGATAAGCGAGTTTATTCGACGATATAAGGCTGCAACACGACGATATTTCGTTGATGCAGCATTTTACTTGATAATAGCGGCAAAGCTCGGTCGTCCTGGGCTAAGACTATGTTGAGCTCTTCATTGAGATTTTCGCACTCTTCTCTAGCCTTATGATGAACTTGCCAGAAATAAGGATCAGAAAATGTGAGTTTCACATGAAAAACTTATGCATCAGCACTTTGACAGTGAAATGTGTTAAAGGCTCAATGCTCAAAGCCGTTTACAATTTGCGCTCCACATATGTGTATCACAAGCACATATTATCAACCCCAATTATTCTATTTTGGCGCTGCATTTGGTCGGGCTGCGTTTTCCCATCTGTAGTTTTTTGTTGTTCCTACTTTCTCTGCACTCGATCGTTTTCACATTGAACAGTTGTCAAACGTAGCGAGAATATGTCTTTCTGCTTGATCTCTAATCGGCAGCTATCGATTTATATAATGAAAAAAACTTTAACTTCTCTGGATAATTTGTAGATAAACATTTATTCAAGTGATCGATGTGAATGGCAAAACCGCAAAAATTAAAAGACCCGTCGTTTTCGATAAGTATACACTAATGACTAATGAATGACATGATTCCTTAGCAGTTTCGCCCCCAATAAAATCGTTTGGAAATCGTCCACATTTTAGAATTCCGAATTCCCTGTGCAGTTGTCCGGAACAACGAACCAATTTCGTCGCCATATTCGATCGCCGAAAATAAATTCTGATCGAAATGATCTGAGGCGACGAATCTTAGTACCAACTGCACGTATCAACTTTCATCGTCGCTATTTTCCTTTGGTTGGAGGCTTGAAACCGTAGACGTCAGTGAGATATGAAGGAGGAGGGAACGGTGGAACGGTTGACTTCTGAAATTTTGGAGGGGTGAAGAGGGATGTTCTGAAAGCTTCTGGAACGGATCTTAGAGTGCTATTATGTTTCGAATCTTACAATTCGTGAATATATCAGATAACTGCATCTTTTTATATTTTGATGCCAGTGATCACCTAAGAAAAAAAGGCTCAGTTTTCGTCTTCTTTCTGCGCGATTTCCCAGCATTTTTGGCATTTATCTAGCAAATGTGCGATTGTTGTAAAGCACTCAAAAATGACTTCATCATTAATGTATTCACCCATCAGAATCACCTGGCCGGCACAGCGTTTCTATATTTATGTTCTTTACGAGCAGAAAGGCACTGTGGACAAACTAAATACTTTAGCCTCCAGACTCCCCTCATGATACTTCGTGTCGCTTTCGCTCATTTCCCATCCGATCGCGATATCCCTGGCTATGCGGTAGCACGATAAGTCAGCATGCAAAAGCAACATGGCTACCGCCATAATGCGTCGTGTGAAAAATGTGGAAAAAGCGCATAAAAATGAGTGGAGTCGTGGGAAATTTTTGTTGAGATTGCACGTGTTTTATGGTTAAGGGACAAATGCGCCTCCGAAGATTGCATCTCGCTTATCGTTTTCTGCAGACGAAGTTTACGCATTCATGAACCCCTAGCGATTCACTCTTTCTTTTTTGCAGGAATAATCTTTTTGCTCATCTCTGAGCCTTTATTTAAAATGTGTTTCCAATTGACTGCTTACTCGCTTTCTTCTCCGGTGACGTGTGAAGAAAAGTGCCGTAAAAAGTTAGTTGAACTATGCAGGCTTAGTATAATTTCTGAACATTAATAAATTCCTCGTAGTTGAAACCGATCTGAACAAATGCCCTCAAATTAGTTAAACTAAAGCAGTTTGATCCTCCTTATCCTAAGTTTCCCAAAGTTAGGGACTTCTGAGTATCACTCACACAGACACTTGGTTGATAGAGAGTGAGTAAACTGTCACTGCACTTCTTCAGGTAATCGGATATTTACGAGAGCGTAAGACCGTAAACTGTGAAGTCGTACTCAAATAAGGGAATTGTTTTGCGGAGTTTTATGAGAAACAGACTGCACCGCATTTTGAAACGACGAATGAGTGAACCTATAAAACTGTGAGCCTTCTTCATTCTGTCGCAGCAGCGTCAGGAGACTTTCGGTCTAACGCTGAAAATAATTCGAAGATCACAACCCTTCTTTATGCCGTTGAGGAGCGACCCGCATAGTGCAAATGCATTCTGCGGTTTAAACTTTATTTATTTATTTATTTATTTCACGTCCCGAGGTGGGAAAACATACCAAAGTATGTGAGCATGAACAGGAAGAAGAAGAAAGATGTCAGCAAAGGCAGAATTCAGGCGAGTAGACATTAAAACGCGAGAGCAGCAATAGTGTGTAGATCAAAGCGACTCAGTCGCAGTTTAAAAGCTGAAGGAGTGGGTGCATTAACGATGTCGGCAGGACGCAGATTCGAGACTCGTACAGCGCGAAGCTGGGAAGTATGCAGACCATTGTTTTTGCTGCAACAAGCTGAAACTGGTGCACAGGTCGATTGCTGGAAGGAGTGGAATGAAGTAATTCGGGTATCGGAAAAGCCGGACACAATTTTCTAACAACGTATCAAATCGAAACAGAGTCTGCGATATTCTAACGATTCCAAAGTTACAACGCTGCATTCATCAATGGAAAAGCTCAGCCTTCTTGAGGAGTCCCAGTTAGATAATTTTCAAGGTACTCTGATAGGAAATCATTACAGACGCCTGCTTCATAGGCATTGGGAACCACTCAGTTGGTTTCTGATATAATCAGTCATGACCAATTTGATCACTCTTCCGAGATGGGAAGGGCCTGAAGGAAGGAACTGGACGACTGCACTTGAAATTCTGTAGCAGTTCTGCAAGAGAGGGCAAGTTGGAACCACCATTGCTGCTATGTAAAGCAACCTTTTTCGGATGATTCCGTCGATAGTACAAAGAGTACGGGATTAGTACACTCATCGTAATCCATCGGCATATGCCCAACTGTGTTACAAACGTGTTAGTGCTCGTTAATCACAGAGTCAAGAAGCCTGAGCCTGCACCATCAACCAGTCATATTTGTCGAGAGCGCTAGTGTTGCTGACCGTTCATAAAAAAACTGCGACGTTTGGAAGCAAAAGCAAGATGGATTATTCGTCTGAGGCGCATTCATTTCGACTGTTGTTGTCAGGGACATCTTTCTCGTCGCATCTTGCCTTGTCATCGATTCGTGATGTGCTGCTATACCCCAGTATTTAACCTTACTGCGTAGCTGTAGACATGTAAAGCTTACTAGTTGAGTACTTTTGCTGCAATGATTCACCATGTTAGTGGTACGCTGCGGTGGTGAGCGGCTGTTTATTATTGCCGTTCTGGATGTTTTGGCACATTTCAGTGGAAACCTTCAGAAAATCACGTTGCAAATCTGCACTCTCTGATTGAGGAATCTTGCACTTCAGTCGTAAATGGGCTGTTTCTTTCGAATATTGGGGCCAACGACTTCTGCCCCACTAATTCATTGTTGCGGATTCTTGACGGATATCAGAGATTCGAAACGAATGCACCTCTAATGTGACAAAAGTTGATCATTAAAATCTTATAATAGAAGTGAGGCGATATAAAAGTATGCATGTAGGAATTTCAGTTGGTGGCGCTGGTCATGTATCACCGATGGCAGTCATGGTCGCACCGAATAGAATCGACTACAGCGTTACCAAAGGTGGACTGCGGACATGGGCCGTTCTTTTCGTGTTTATTTTCCTCTGCTCGGGTTTATACACAATTTTCTCGGCGAGAGATCTCACCGAGCTAGCCGTTGGTGAGTCGATCATTTCCTATGTATTGCGTATGAGAAGAATGATTTGTGTTCGAAAAAGGAAACAAGAAATCCAGCAAAGATGTCCAGAAAGAGGACCATCACGGATATCACACATTTTTGAGCCATGCAGTGCAAACTCAATCGGACAGTCCGCGGCAGCTGGAAGATATAGAGAAAACAAATTTTCTCATGCGCAATAGTTCCGGGATTTCAGAGCTACCATAGAAGTGCGGACTGAGTAATCCCCCTCTTCCTCCTGCCCGTGCCCCTTCTTCTCCCCTGATCTGAATATCATTCCTCTTGCCTCCCTTCGTTACAATGTTGGAATACTATTCTTTAGCTTCCTCAACGCTATGAGTTTGTCAATGATGTGTGGATGGATCTCGTTGCACCAGAATAGTTTTCTGTCTGGTAGGGTGGTTTTAAAAAACTCAAATAAAATAAGTGCTTTTTATCATTGTTTGTGACTGTTCCACGCTCAGAACATGACTCATCCGTATTGTTTATTGAACGTTGATGGAATTATCGAATACATTCGAAACTTTGAAGAGTCGTCGAATCAGAAAGGTGAGAGCACTAACGGTGAAGTACCGAATTCTGACGAAATTTCGTTCCGCTAGCATTCTCTCGAATGAGGTAGCATGGAAACGGGAACAACGAACGTCCTTTGCTGTTTGTCAGATAATGTGAGCAGCGATACCGAATTAATGAGCAAAATGTGTTCGGCTGCGTTGAGTGACGTTCAACTTTTTTAGCCAATCAACTCGGCTGAAATAATTTTTGCACAAAACGAACGAACATCCTTACCGGAAATGGGAATGGTTGCATTTGTGATAACCAAAATATGTCATTTCCTATGCAAAATGACGCATCCATCCCAATACTTCACTTATCTCAGTCGATTTATATTTGAAACAAGTGGAGGAGCGTATTGCTGCGATAATGAGATTTCGTGATCGTTGTCATTGTGCCTTTGAATTGCGTATTTTGCAACAAATTGCGAATATTGAATAGCGATGAATTCTTGATTCAATCGACTCAGTCATTTCCACAAATCATTCGCCGTTTCGGATGTATCAACTGTTGAACGCAACAATAAAACGTTGTATATTTAGCGAGTTAATAATGTCTTTATTATTTACCGCTTCACTGAAACGTTTTCGCGTTGTATGTAGATCACACCCATCGAGGTTTATATTTCTGATAGCTTCAGTGATTGTTGTGTTGGAAATCTCAGAAAATTAGACGCAAATAACGCGAATTTGTGGATATGATGTCACAAAACTTTGTTTTGCAGACCCACATTTATAGAAACGTATGACAACAAGGTGATAAATACTTAGATATCGACGGCGATGGAGTTGTGGATATGGACGAAGAGATAGAAAGCGATGCTGATGAGGTAGCGAACCAATATCGAAGAGCCGAGAAGGACCGAACACCGTCACGAGACAATGTTATACAATCGACTGAGGAAATCAAACGTGCCCATCAGAAGACTCGAGCGACCGCTGCAACAGGTTTATAGCCGTCAATTTTTATCTGGTGCTGCGAGAGTTGTTTACAACGTGAGGCTTGAGAAATTTGTTATTTCCGAACAATCCACTGGTGAAATTTTTACCTTTTTTTTTTTCAAAATCAGTCAGATAGCGTTATCTGTTGCATATTAAAATTGCAGTAAATCTTGAGAGCATCGTTTATCGCGAGAGCAGCTTTTCACGTTATATGAAGAAGAACGACCGCGACAATTTGATTGCAGGCTGTCTTCAGAGCAATAAGAAAGACGCTTCGCACCTTTATAGAATAACATTGTAAGAGGGCTCAGAAATATTCAAAAAAAGCCCATCAGGCAGCCTAATATAAACTTTGCGTAGTGCTACTTAAAAATGGTTCTTATTTCGATGTGCAAGGGCATGGGAAATGTTTCGTTTCTTATTGCTCCAAACGTGCGATATATTTAAATGCAAACGATTACTGATTTCGAACATTAAATTGTTTCTCAGTATGCAACTGTCAAGTAATAAATATTTCAGCACCATTAAGTGATTCCATTCAAAAGAATGCTTTGCACAGTTATCTGCCCAAATATTGATCGAGTTTTGGTGAAATGAGCTCTGTTTATGAACGTTGCGCAGGTACTGAATTCATTAATGTGACCGCTATGATGGTCTCTTACTGAGGTGGTGAATTATCTCTCACTTGCAGTCGAACTTCAACAGAGTTGATGTTTCAGCCGACGACGATTTAGATGAGGATGATGAGCCATCAGAAGAGGAAACACTTCTCGCTGGATTACGAGCAAAAGTAGAGGAAAAAAAGCGTAAACAATCTGAGCCTAATGAAGACGACGATGATGAAGATGGAGAGGTGCGTCGGTATAAATCACCTAATGAAGACATTTCTTAGTTTTATTTTCTTGAAGTGAACTCATTAAATCAGTTTCTCAAAGATGTTTCTGTTGCTAAGAGAATAGATAGAAATAAGACGGTCAGTATGGATGCTCAAAATTAAACAGCAATGAGATTAAATGCAGTCATTGAGAGGATTTAACCGGAGAACGCAACCACGAGAGAACATATGTTGTGACTGTTTTTCAGCCAATCATTTCGGCGATTAATAATATTTTTTTCTTTCCGAATTCGACTTCATTGCATAGGCATCCACGATTAGCTGCACTTTGCGTCATTGGCAAAATCCGTTATCACTTGTCAAAATTTGTCCTTTCCCAGACAAGGGTGGAGGAAATGAAGATCTGGACTTCACGCTTGACTCCCCTCCACTCATCGACTTCCTTTCCACCACTGCTTGACCTTCCACCCCTTCCCTCCTCTCTCTCTTCTCTTCTACCTCCTCTGATTCCACCTTCACGCTCACATTCTGCAATGAAGCTAAACAACTGGATGACGCACGCGCCGTTGATGGCACTCGCATACGCAACGGGGTGGCAAAAAATTCTTGTACGCTGCTCCGTTGATTTTCTCTGTACTTTGTCAAAAAAAGGAAGACGTACCTTTGAATCAATCTGTAAGAAAGTGCGAAAAGTCCCTGAAAATATGGCGACAGTTTGTGACCTGAAAGAACGATTTAGGAAGAAGAGGCTCCCAAACGACTAAACAGGCCAGCGAATAGAAGAAGAAGGCGCAAAGGAAGTGAAGATGAGGAGGACGAAGGCACATCAGATGAGAACACCCCTTCTAAAGCACCACGAAAAGTACAGTTTCTGTCCAAATTAATTCCGCGTGAAGTGTTGGATTCAAAACATATCAGCAGTGACAAACAGTAGATCCAAATCCATCAGTTAGGCAAATCTCTTGGTGAAACATCCAACGGGCATTTGGGGAGCCCTGTACTTGTACTTCTATGGGCAGTGCCAAAGCATTTGCAAAACAGTACTTAAATGTTCGCATAGCTTCAAGCCTAGAGGTGACGACTTCACACGTTTGGGTCATTACATTTCGCTGAAGTTCTCTTCTAATCTTTTAGATGCTCATTGTTATTAAAATTACCTCTGAAAGATGAAAGAAGTTTACCGTAGGCAATACACCTCGCTTTTCTACGGAAATGTTGTCCTTACTCGGATGGTGCTGAACGACTTAGCGTATGTGCAGGAGCGTCAACAATTTGTGATGTTTATTGACGAAGCCTAGTGTAGCCTATCACCACCTTAATTACGCAAACATCTCCATCGAAGCCCCGCGATTTGTTCAGACTAGGCTTATCCTGTGGGGATGAGAATAAATTTGCGAAGAGCTATAACGATCAGGGACATATCGAAATAGGTAGGGGCCATATACAGTTACAGTTTGTTAGAAGTGGATTATTCACAGCTGGGAGCAGAAGCATTAGTCTCTTTGATAAATCAGATAGAGAGGAGATCGTCTGCTACCATGTCTCATCACCATCGTTGTTTCCCAAATCGTACTTGGCGCCGTTCCTCTTATTCTGTTCCACCCGATCTGCCGCAAACCGTCACCGAACTTTGTCCATCGTTGAGGTTCAAAAAATTGTCGGATTCGATCGCCATGTTTGAAACGGCGATTGCTTTTCTGCACTGAATATAAAGCGTGTACTGAGGAAATTGTACCTGCACAAGCGCATGCAGAGGTAGTTGTTTGTATCCGCCCGTCCTTTAGCTTCACTTCAGCTAGAGATACGAACTTCACCGGGTTTCATCACATCAATCTTCGAGTTATAATTATTCTATATTCTACATGGATTGAGTCCGAATATTTACATACCTGCAAAGCATATTACACTTGTCGAGTTGCATTCTTCAATAGGTGGGTCCTTTACAGATTCATAGCAATAGCCAGAACAACTGAACTACAAATGCACTATTACATATGTTTTATTGTTGGCTAGCACATCATGAAGATGGTTGCTCTAGAGGGGTAATTGCAAAGGTGCTTGTCGTGATATTCTCCCTGCTACGCCTTTTCACTTGTTTTACGCTTCTGCAACATTCCTTTGAAGAGGCGCATGATAGTGAGACAGCGCTTGTGCACATATAAATATGTTTGTCGTACAATTACTGCGAATCGAAAGTGTGTGTAACGTGAGGAATCTTTTTGTACCATATTTTCGTCTTTCAGTAGCATATATGGTATCGAGCCATCATATTGGGAAAGAGTGAAAGTCATATGAAGACGCCCAAAACATGCATGCACTTCATGCCAGTCGACAGCCGACAAACAAACCTTCCTTGCGACAGTTAAGCGGACGAGGAAATTTGATGAAACATGGGAGGGTTGCCTCGCATTAATATTTTTTGGTAATCTGTGAAAGTGGTTAAACAGATGAATGGAACGCAACAGTGCATATTGCACCAACCGTGATTCGTCCTTGCAGTTGTTCACTGTACATGAGGTTAGCATACTGAACGTCCGGTCGATGAAGCTCTCCTGACAGAATTTTCAACGTCCCGAAGTCGGACACATACACAGGATATGCAAATTCGAGCATGAAAGTAGACAGAGGGAGCAAGAAAAGAGACGGAATGAGAATAGTAGAGCAAAAAACTCACAAAATATGAGGGTGAGCAGACATGAAACCTCGGGATTCAGCTGAGGTGGACGAGTGGGTGCGCTAGCGATGTCGATAGAGAAAAGATTCCAGGCTCATTGAAAAAAGAGTAGGGAACAAGATGGCACAGCATCACTTGGCTCGAACTGATACGCATATTGGATATGGGAAGGAACACGCTGAAATCGTTTCAGTAGTTCAAATGTGCTTTGAGCTTGCGACATCCTAGTGATTCCGGGCCAAAAGTCTTCAACCTTTCCTCAGCAATTCCGCATTTTCCTCCTTCAATATTATGAGTCTGTCTGCAAGTTTGCCCCTTCATTTCCTTTGTGCAACATTAGTGAACCCCTTACTGCCACTTCACAACGTTCGATTTTGAGAACAGAATATCGGAATAAAATAGCTTGGCTTCAGGAGAGGAAACGAAAGGTGAAGGAAGAGGAAACAACTGATGAAAATGAACGCGACGATGAGATCAAATCTCGGCCCCAAAAGGTTGAGTTTTCTACCGCAATGCTGTAGTTAACAATTGAATATTAAACAAAGGGCGACACTTGAACTTTTCTCATTCGTGTATCTTGTGGACCCCACAAAGAAATTAATCGGGAGGTTCTGTTCTGAGTTTATTATGCTTTTTTTTGTCTTGCAAATAAAGGTGCTATGAAAAGCTCCTCTGTCTGCATTCTTCCTTACCCTCTCCTCCTCCTTATCATCCTGCTTCAAATTCGAGAACAGCTGTATTCGTTCCAACGAATTTTGGTCAGTGATTATGGTGCTCTGTGGTCAATGATTCCAAAGTTGAACCTCCATCTTCTCGAATCTATCAGTTTGTGGTTGTTCAAATTTTTTCGCAACCTGTATTGCGTTCACACCAGTTTCTCAAAGAAACTGACGTACCAGAACCAAAAAGCAAATACACTGATGCAATTGAAGGAGCAATGATAGGCGAAATTGTGGCGAGTGGGAGGTAATATCTTTGCAGTTATTTGTGTGTAACAATAAATGTCGAATATGCATTCAACTATCCTGCAAAAGCGCTTTCGCCTTTTTCTATGGAACAAATCTCAACTCACTGCTGACTTGTCCGAAAAACGTCTTGGCTTATGCATAAAATGACAAGCTGTTGAGATGGAGTAGAATGTCACCCTTGTTGCTAGCTTTAATAGCCATATCGCACATCGACGGCATGGATCTGTGCGGTGAGGTTAGATCGCGGTGGTGTGTCTCGATCAGCAGCATGACATCAGCTATTCCGCTTTTACAGCTGTAATTTTTACTCTATATGGTATTATTGCAATTCAGTGCTCGTTGTGATGCTAAATGAATACATCCTTCAGAGACGACAATGGAAACGCCCTGAAAGAACGACGAAATCGCAAGTTGATGATGAGGAAATTGAGGATGACAAAGAGGAGGAAGAGCAAGAGGAAGATGGCAAGGAGGGCAAGTCTGACGAAGATCAATCTCCAGAAGAAAACAAGGTCAGCGTGAATATCAAATGTTCGTCAGACTGGCATCTCACTATTTATTTATTTACTACATGAGATGTATTCAGCAGATATAAGCATCCCCAAACCATCAGTCAATAGGGGTTGGATTTGGCATAATGGCCTAACGAAAGAAGAAGAGGTGAAGAAACTGCAAAGTATGACGGGAAAATGAACGGGATTTCACCAACAATGTTGATTTACCACTATGAATCTGAAATCTTGTTAATAAAACAAATCATAGCTTTCCGGGTGAATTATGCTAAAGTTCCTTAAGTTTGTATGTCGCGGGGTGAGAGGGGGGACACGAGGAGAAATAGGATTAGCTGGGGAAGCTGCAGTGTTCCTTTTCATTCAGAAAAGTCAAGATTGAAAGTACATTTCATACCATCATTTGAAGGGAGCGCAGGCTCAACGATCGCATTAGAATTGAAAAGTCAATCACCGC
The DNA here is from genome assembly GCA_022844705.1 of Toxascaris leonina. NCBI lineage: Eukaryota > Metazoa > Nematoda > Chromadorea > Rhabditida > Ascarididae > Toxascaris > Toxascaris leonina. The sequence goes on along the minus strand of JAARMF010000958.1, from coordinate 17,956 downwards.
CTAAAAGAGATTTCGCAATAATCATTCGTCGTGAAATCTTTGGAATTTTGAAGGGATTTCCGTGAACGATTAAATCGATTGTTTTATGAGTTGATATTTGCGCACGCGTTATTTTTTAGCAGATTACGGTGACTGCTGATCTTCCTCGAAGAATTCCAAAGGCACATACTGTACTATTTTTTGTGGCGCGCTTTTCCACTTATTTCTTTATCGTGGTAGTTTTTTCGCTCTTATTGTCGCGCAAACAGGAAGAGGAAGAAGATCAAGACGAGTCGGAAGAGAAGATACAAGAAACGGAGATGGAAAAAGAGAAAGGGGAAGAAAAACATGAAGAAGAGGAAGACAGCGAAGGCACTTCAGGTGTGCGGAAAAGTGGTGTCAGAAAAAAGAAGAGAGCCGTACCATATGCCGAACAACCGCAGAAGGTTTGCTATCCGCCGCATGCGTCCCGACTTTGGGCACTTGATTTCAGCCTGATTGCTTTTAGATGGTGTTGCAAATATAGGTGTATTTGGTGTAAGAATAATCATGCCTGAGATTTCAAAAAGGTCCCAAAGTGGTAGGTAGGAGCGTCTGTGATTGTCATACGTAGGGTCAAAAGATCTTTTCAGCTAACTGTTAACCATTTCTGCCTCAGTAAGATCAGTGGAAAGAAAATGAGTAGGTGAATGGGAAATCAGCAATAAATTCTGCATATATATGTGATAAATGACGTCATTCAAGCAAAACTTTGTGACAGTATCCAGAGACCACTCACATGTTTTGTATAGAATACAAGGAGACGGGCGACACTTTCAACAAACGATCTAAATTTTCCCATCTTACGGGTAATAGAGATTGAACATCAACCATGCTGTAAATCATTCAGTGGTAGCTTATTTTGATCACTCGTTTCGCTGTGTAATGTTATCAAAGAGCACATACTTGTCTAGTGCGCAATCCTTATGGGACTTTTGTAATAGGCAGAAAGTGAACTGCAAATAGCCATCTTATTTTTTATAAACTTTGCAAAGAGCTGAACAGCAACAGGTGATAGTTGCAGATTTGCAAGCGAAAGAATTGCCCTCCTGCCTACGACCACGTCCCTCGAATGGAGCTGCTCAAGCAAAAGCCAGTAAGCTTCTGACCTGTATCTTTTGGAAAGTTTGAATTTTTCGGCTAAGATTCTCAACGTATTCACACAAACGCATCTGCATTCGAGCGATCATTTGTGGGATAGATCACTATATTGCGGCATACAGAAACGTATGAAATATTGCTGACGAGAGCAGCTGTTCGTTGTCTGTAATCGTTTGTTTCATCGCAATATTCACCTAATTTATGCAAGGCTTACAAGACTGAAAGAATTTCGGCGACGCTCAGGATTTGCGCATTCAAATCTTTATATAGCTGCTGATAAATAAGGAATTTCCAACACTTAGCGTTTCCAACGCCATCAACTGTTTGCAGCAGTCAACACTGTCACACCGTAATAAACGTTATGTGGTGAAACCTGTGGAGGAAGAGGACCTGATGGATTTCGATGAGTTCGAGAATGACGAAGAGGACGGAGAGGAAAATAATGACAACGAGGATGAGCAGTTGGAAGATTTAAATGAAATAGCTGCCATCAAAAAGGAGAAGTTCGAATTTAATAGTACATCATTTTAGATTCTCATTAAACTTTACCGCATATCAGCAAGCTCAATTTCAGCTATTTGGAACGAATTGTTGGAGAAGGAATGTGGACGCAGAATAAGAGGAACGCTTGAAAAGATTACGATATCACTTCTTAACGTAGCTGAAGAGAATGAATGTACAGTAAGCGCAAGGTTGTCCTTGCAGCATTCTTCTTCAAATGTACCCTCAATTTCCCATCGTTCCTCAGTGAAGAAGTATGCGCATAGGAACGACTGAAACGTTCGAACGACTCGGATAGAACAATATTGGTGGATGCAGCAAATGATGCATTTTAGAAAATAATTGAGGATATAGGCCAACAACGGTAATGAAAAGACATAAAAGCGCTCCCTTGACGACACATTAGGTTGCCGCAATCTTCTCATATTTCTGCACATTTTGCTATTCCTCAACACAACGACATTTTGTCCGTGGGTGTGCACGTCTGTTTTTTGTCTATTGGGTCCGATTTGATGAAACTAAGCCACCATAACGAAGAAGTTGATGAGGTACAGTCTAGATGGGAGATAGCATTGAAAGTTCAGTTCCGTTGAGCAGATAGCACGTCTGATCAGTTGTTGGCACGCGGAGTTGCCGTGGATTTCGCAAGCTGAAGTCTTCCTGAATCTGACGAATAGATTAAAGAATCCTTTGGGGCTTGTAATAGAACACGAAATCATTTGGAGGGCGCTGCCACTTGGGAAGTATGCGAAAAGCTTATCTCATGCTCGCCACCTTCGCTTATCCCCTATGTTAGCAGTTCATTTGCTTTCATATGCACACAACGCGCATGTTTTGCACTTACGACGTTGTATATCCAAAATAGAATCTACACAGAAAGATCTTCAAATGTGCGTAAATATTGCAGTTTGAACAGTCGAGCTACCTACAAGCGACGTGCGATAACGAACAGGGATGATCATCGCTTTAGAGATCAACTGGACAGAGCGGATCACCTCGTCGAAAAGGTCGGTGGTAGATCAAAAAAGAAAAGACGCCTGAAATGAGTTTAAATATGGTAGAGATGTGACACCGATTCAGGGGTTACTTTCTTTGCTCAACTCAATGTTGTGTCCACACAATAATGCCCGTTAGCCGTTGCAGCTGCTTGTGTCACTCGGTCTTTAAAGTGACCCTAACCTTCGATATTTATGTAACTGAACAGACATATTTGCATGCATTCGTTGTTTATTGTGCATAATGTGAGTTGTTGGTTACTGCTTTACATCATCCCACACAGTAAGTGACTCTTCACTCAGTGTAACTTGGAAGTCGTACTCAAATGCTGTCGATTGGCTTCTGTAACCC
>JAARMF010000958.1:0-14741 GCA_022844705.1 Toxascaris leonina | reverse complement strand
CCCCCCCCCCCCCCCCCCCCCCCCCCCCCCCCGAGAATTTCATGGAGCACTATGGACAGCGAAAGAGAGAATGGAAGGCTACAAAATATTGCTCGCTGGATTCTCTTTGTAAACATTTGGGAGAGCCTTCGCATCCACTGATTTTGATCGATTGATTCCTTTGTTCATTCACATGAACAAAGGAAACGTGCGTTGTTTTTGCTGCTGAAAATGCGTTATTTTCATTTCCGGTTCATGTTTTGACCCCATGTGCCTGGAACGGAGGAAGGAAGCTGTCGTCTTGACCTGTAGATGTTCGGTGAGTTGTAACCATAGCAGCGAAACAACTCCAGCCGTGCGTTTTGTTGCATTATGTGAAAATAAGCTGAAATCGCAGCCGTTCATGAAGTTGTTTCCTCGTTGGACTGCCGGGCGAACTAGCGTGATCTGATTGTTGTTCTGAAGGAGGGAAAACTAATTGGAGTATCTTGAGCGAAGGCTTGAATGTTACTGTGAATGTCGTTTCTGAGATACCTCTTGTTTATGTTTTCATGCAGCATTAGGCCAGGTACGTCATGATGGCCAAGAGATCACAGCCATGCGTATGGAAATTCCTGCAGCTTTGGTGTACCGAGAAATTCTAAGGCTGCTTCCACCTAACTCCGGAAGGGAATCCTTTACGCGAGCATATATAGCATGGTCGATTACTTTTCGGACGTTGCCACAATGCCAGCAATGATTTCCCCTCAAATTTCAAATGCCGTTAACTAACCTGTGGAAAAGCAGTACACATGAATGTCTCTTAAAAATATCTGTTTGGCTTTATTCCGTTGTGTTCGCTGTTCGTCTTCATATAAATACGTCTAATCCAGTGTAAGAGTGGAAATGCCGGAAATGTGCATTTCTTTGTCTTTATCGGTAATGTTTGTCCTTGTCTTTTACGCCTTTATTATTTCGCCTTCAAACAATGCACCTTTTAACATCATTTGCGCACAGCGTTCTTTCGGCCTTCGTTTTTTGTGTTTTGCGGGGAATGATTCATTTTGAGGTGTTAATGTTGGCGATGACCGGCAACAACCAAATGAAAAATTGCTCAAATAGCGAAATTCTAATAAATCTTTCACCGATGATGCATGGAGATCCTTCAATTAAATCGTCCCTTAGGGTTTTTTGCAATGCCAGAGGAGCAGAAAATCCTCGAAGAAACCCGCTCAATGATCACTGAATTCTTCGCATCCCCATACAACACCGTTGTTCTCTAACATTTACAGGCTTCCTCAACTGTCCTGTTTGCTTAAGTGTTGTCTTGCTTGTAAATAATGATGTGCATTTATGTAGTTGTCATTTGAATTATGAGTTGTCATTTTTGAATAAAGCCGTGTGTTTCGGCTTAAGTTTTATGTGTTGCCTAACAACAAATCCATAGGCGCATGCAAGAATCCTAGACCCTTGTCAAGCAAAGTGCCAGTTTGCGCTTCTCTCCCTCCTACTCCCACTCCCNCCCCCCCCCCCCCCCCCCCCCCTTCATTCGCTGTATTTTGTCTGAGGTGTTCCGCTCTACAGAGGACTCCTCATATCCTCAATTAAAGTCACCTTGGCCCTTGTATCATCCCGTGACGCTTCATTTGAATGCTCGTTTGCATCGTTTTGCATTGCAAATTTCATTAGCGTCAATAATTGTCTCGTTTGGATCTCTCGCCCTTCAGTCTCATTTTCTCCTCCAAACCAGAACAACATTGTGAAAGATTCCTAGAAATACTGACCATTCCAATGGATCCACTAAGAATTTCAGCTCATCTTTTTGTCGTCTACCGCTCATTGGTATATGGTCCAGAAAATTAGGCTTCTTCGCTAGCAGAATTTCGAATAGACGAATAACTGTAAACGGAAAAGGGTTTCAAAGTTTCTTGGCATGTACCAACTCCAACATGATAAATGTCTTCATCGTATAGACTTTGAAAAGGTTCGTTTCCTCTAGAACTCGCCTCAGGCCAGTTTTATCTTGGAGAAAGGCGGCTTCAACAACGATGAAACTGTTGTGCTTCCTCGAGGGCGGTGAATTATCCGGCAGACCGCCAAAAATGGCTTCAACAAAATTGTCTGTGGTCCTCGCGAAGTAATGATATCAGCATTAAGTTAAACTCGGTCACGGTTAAATCAAAGCATTCCGCTTGTGCTTTTATGTAACCGGGACCAGGTTTCCGCAAAATGACAAAGTCACTGCGGGGAAAGACTAAGCTCAATGACAACCTCAGCGGTCCGAAGAGATCGTGAAGGTCTTGCTCAGAAGAAAAGAGGGGAATGAGGTCATTTCTATCTGAACGAAAATCTCTGTGGCTGTAAAACATCAAGCAGACCTACTACAAATCTCGCTATCCGTCATTTATCCGGAAACGGCAATCGAAGCGAGTGGTCGAATTCGAGTTTTAATGAAGAAAAAAGGTCTTAACGACGAATAAGTTGAGATTTTCTGCAGTTCTGTCGGCGAAAGGACGACAAAATGGTCTTCCTAAATCTTTTTTTAGTAGAGGTACTCAAATTTATTCCCAAAACATCTTGGTTAAGTGTACGATTCTTCTCATATAAATCTCCAAATATGATACAGTCATATGTTGAGAAACGCGATCTTGGATTATTTGGAGAAGGATGGAATATACATCGAGGATTATGCTTAAAACTAATTGTATATAGGAATTGTGTTGAAGTGAAGGGAAAAAATCGCCACTCATAGTCAAATAATGAAGGTGAAACCTGTAGAAAGAGAATGTCTGCCTGCAAGTTATTGGCGGAATATTCAACTGCCACCTGACCAAAGAGAGAGAGAGATACAAGCCGGAAGGTGTATTCAAAGGACATTATATACCGTCTTTCTTTCAAGGGTGTTCATTGAGATAGTCGCACGTTCATGCATGGAAATTAATGACAATGTGGCGCATCGAACCGGAAGCATCGTTTCTTGTTCGAAGTGGATGAATAACAATAAAAGAGTGGCTTCACCTCGTGTCGCACTGCAATAACGCTATGCCGATTAATGTGCGCATGTACTACTAAACTGACTCTTGAGCTATAAAAGAGGATTGTCGTAAAGAAAAGACAAAAGTTACGAACACGAATCAGATAACTTAATGGTCGAACGGTTTTGACTAATTACACTGTTATTTCAACAGTCACCCAGATGGACGTTTGCATCAGAAAGCTCAATAAGCAAACTCTTATTGCACCTTTTATCAAAATCCATCAAAAACTCCATCAAAGCTCTCATCATTTGAAATATTTTTTCTCAGTTTTGATCGCAATCAACAAATGAACATCTCACATACAAACTACGGCGTTTGGTTTTGCGTAAAAGACAGTCATTGTGAAGTATTGATGTCGATAAGTACTTTTCAAATTAACCGACTGAATCAGCAGATCAGGTCAACTCGTTTAAGCTGTTTACAAGAGTTGGACATATTTAATGAATCGCCTGAAAATTGTACGAGATGACGACGGCGCACGGCCACTGAACTCTAGGTATTGTGTGCATGCTAAATTGTCAAGGATGATGTCTCGGCTCCGACTGGCTGGATTTCGAATAAGTTGAGGGTAGTCGAGAGAAAGGAGGTTAGTAAGAGTGTGAATAGGTGGATGTTCGTATAAATTGTGGTCGTGTATTGCTGTGGATGAACTTTTCATGAATGTTTTTGATTGTTATATTTGACAAAAGGGCTAAGGGATTTAAACAAGAAGATGCTCCAGATATTAGAATGGCACCTGTATCACATTTAACAAAAGATTCGATATTTCAGCATGATTATCGTAGCGCATTTGCCATATTTGACAACGTTCTTCGCCACAATCCGGATAGTCCTCGTGCACACTTCGGCAAAGCGCGAGCGTTCGATATACGAAGCGAGATAGATACAGATAAAACCTACCTCGATATGGCGATCAATGAATACCAGGAGGTGTTAGACTGCGATGATACTCCCGATGCCCTCTTCAGGTATTGTTTCGATGCACAATCTCTAAGAAATTTCAAATGCTTCCCTGGCAGTTGCCAAAACCGCCACAACATTAACTGAACTATAGATGAATATATATGTTCATGTCTAGGCCATCTGAAGTCTGCTGCAGAATTCTTGAGAGCTGCGATTCTTTTCATGCTCACACAATGACACTTATGCTAAACTCACTCAGTGTGATAAAAATTGTATTGAGGCATCGAGATCCAGGTAGGGCAGTGCATCGACTTGATGATGAAATATATGTTGAGAAATCAGGGAATATTTTCCGTCGCTGTTTTCAATTATCGCTGTTCAATATTGCGGCAATGGTGCGTATTATTCTTTATTAGGCATTTATTGAAAGTACTTTAGGTGACCACCCCAAGTGTCGTACTAATCCTGCCATTTTTGCTCAGCCAAAGTTTTCGGAAATCGTTTGCTTAGCGCTAAAAGAGGGCATCAAGAAGAAATATTCGCAGTAAAAATCTTAACTACAAATGCAGACAAGCGGCGAACCGTCTAATTGACCGTGCACGATTCCGAGGAGCCCATCATAAGGCACTTATAGCGCAACGCTCGCTTATCGATCGTTATCCTGAAGAGATTCAGCTGCAGAACGACTTTGCACTAACGTTTCTTATGATGGGACGACGGGACGACGCACGCAAACTCTTCGAAGATGTGAGCTTGTTATTGCTGCCACAAGTTTTATTGGTGGGTTGCCCAGGTATCGTTAACTGCGCAGTACGCCACTCAGAACACAGTTATTCTCAAAATGGAGAAGACGAATGAATGATTGCAATTCAGCCGTTTTCGCTTTGCAACAATCAGACAGACTGACATTCACAAACATACGCTAGAGTGAGAAGAGTTTGAAAAGGTTTGTGTGGTGTTATTTGGAAGAATGCAAAGAATAGTAATTACGGATGCTGTCGGTATAATCGATACAGCTTTTCTTTAGAATGATGAAGATATTATACTAGCCACCTACTTCTGAAACAGAACTTGCCTTCTGCTGTTGCCCTTTCCTTTGTTTGCCACACCTGTCCCCCTTTGCTTACTTTATTCTCTATCCAAATTTTTTCTACGCAGTGTCTCATTGAGTCCCAAAGCATTTTCATTGTGAACTGAGCCATTTCCTCTGCGATGGCTGTTACCGTCACAGCTCATAAGCCGTAGTTTTTCTCTAACTCTTACAAAAAATTCCAGTTCCAGGAATCTCACCTGTTTTGGTTCATTCTCACTTCAGCAATAATCGTGTTCGGTCGAAACGTTCGATAATTTCATCTTTCTTTGAACGACCAGCGACCAAACATTGTCACTTAGCAAGTGAGAGCACCTGTTTTCATGTGGTCTGCAGAGTGCCGGGTTGGCGACTACTCAGCACTTGCAGAAAGCCGTTTCAAAATATCAACTAACAGGATGATATTTGTGGAGATAGGTGAACAATCAATGAGAAATGATGAGTTTATATTTTGGATTGCTCAGAGGCGGCTTTCTATCATCGCAGTTGTTGAGAGCTTTTGTGACAAATATGACCACTTTACAGAGCCGAAACCAAGAAAATAAAAGACGAGAATCGCATTTATTGAGAATTACATTCAACTCAGTAGCATATGGAACTAGTGTCATTAGTCCAACGTCCAACTGTGATAGCTAGTGTTCTGAAAATGCCATTTCTTTCAACAGTTCGATCATGACAACAATAAAATGCAGTTTGAAGTCTCGAATTTCTATATATTCAAGGTAAGGTGGCAGAATATTCATAAGCTATAGTAACGAATTTCATTATAGGGGCACTAAGGGAAAATTTATTAAAGGTGCTCCGAATAGATCCAAACAATGGCGTCGCACAAGCGTATTACGGTTACCTCATCAAGCTGGACGGTGAGCTGGAGCAAGGTGTACTTTTCATGAAGAAGGGTCTGCGTGCAGCACGAGCCGCTATTGCGGATCCCAGGTGCGACATTCAGCTTTGTCGCTTGCGATCAACGTATGTTTAAGAAACTTCCATTACAAAAAGAAAGAGAAAAAGAAAGAGAAAAAGAAAGAGAAAAACGGAGAACGAGAGAAGCTTACAGGAAATGTCGACATCTGCAGTTAGCTGCGTTTTCTGTCTTCTCATAAAATTATTAAGACGTAAAGCCCGTTGTATCAGGTATATCATACGTCTCAGTCCAATCTATATATCCGCAAACGCTTTAGAGCCTATCTTACGAACTAGTGAAAAGGAGTCACACCTGCCATTTCTAATGCTGATTTGAGTAATTTAGTTTACTTTTAATGCGTTTAAATTTCATCTCCACTGAAATGCATAAGTGAATGAACCTATAGGACAACGTGTTTGCTACTGAAGCACAACGAAGAATATTGTTGTTGAACTCGTCGAACTCGGCTATATTATAAATGCCAATCATAGCAGAATGTAATGCATCATAGTGGATGCCTTAATGAGCAATTTCAGCCTTATTTGCACTACTGGTATGTAAGGGATGCATTAACCCTTCTGCTGTTTCATTGTGCATGACGTAGTTTTTTCGCATATATAGTTAGGTTTGTTAGTTCGGCAGCGGTTGAAGCAAGCGGTTGATGGTGTGCTATCGATCAATGAAGCTTCGCTTTTGCTGCAAGTCCGGTGTTTTAAGGCATTCTTACCACCTTTCTGAAGGTTAAATACCACTGCGAAGTTCGAAATGTTTTGAGCTGAGCCAAAATAAAAAGCTGAAGTGAAAAATGTTTTCCTAGGAAGGAATTTTCGAATCCCCTAGAAGAATAAATGAGAGATTTTTAGGCTTTTTAATACAAAAAGGGAGGCGCAGCCATGCGTAATATGGTTCTAGGCAAGATAGTCCCGTTGCGTAGAACCCATCTAGTTTAATGGCATGTTGAGCATGCAAAATAATATATTTGTAGCAAACGCAGCATTAGAAGCACTGATGACTACGAATAACTAAGAAAATTGTGGTTGTCTTACGTTGAGTATATCTAGAATTTCAGGTTTTACTACCACCTTGGTGATGCTCTTTCAAGGCTCGGACGCAAGGAAGAAGTAAGTACCTCTAAACATTTAAGTAACGATTTACAACTTTTTTGTAGTGATGTGCACCATTTCTTACTGTTTCTTCAACGAGTGTTCTAAACCCATTTGTTTTGCTTCTTTCTGCCGATAACTCAGATGTGAGTCTGCGGCGAGCGTGGTGCAGGAAATGAGTCCACGATTAGATGTAAAGAAAGCTCAATCGAGGGCTTTCGACAAGAAAGACTTGGTAGAGCTGATGACGGACTTAGATTTTCAATTCTGTTTTGCGCAGTTCCTTGTCAGATGCAAGAAGTATTTTTGCCTCATTTCATTTTTCTTTCAGGCATACGAAGTGTACAGTATAGGTGCTAAAATTGGTCTCTTCCTATCACCTTATCAACGATCTCTCTACAACTACTATGGTCTAACTGGGAGGCCGTGGTGGTCAGTTGAGCAGACGACTTATGCGAGGCATTTAAAGGTACAGCTTGAATCTACATTCATATGACGCAAGAATTGAGCAGTAGTACGAAACACAAAAATGTCACTTCAAATCAGACGATTCAGCGCTTCAGGCATTTTAGCCTGGATTTTTAAAAGCGAACGATTATATTCTATCACTGGTGGGAATGAACAAGTTCATTTAAACACCTCTAACGTTCAGTTCACGTATATAGTTGCATTCGGTCATGAGCATAAAATCGCGGAGTGGCTGGCGTTGAGTATAATTCGAGCAGTCCAGTACGACCACAGAGTTCACCCCTTCCACAAACATATAGGCATTGAACGGATACGAGTATCAACCTACTTTTGAATCGTCCACCCAATGAAGACTTGTATGCATTTGTTGACATTGACTGCATATATTTATTCGTATCGCAATGTGTGCTAAAAGTTACTAGAGCCTATACTGTTCCTTAATTTGTCACCGTTTTCTGGGAGACTTTCGCGATGAATCGAGACACTTTGGTTGCTAGTCAAGATAGCGGAAAGAGTTGTGCCTCTACAATATTTGTGAATCGCATCTGCTGATCAAATTACAGAACGTTGAAAGACAATGGACCATAATGCGTGAGGAGGCATTGCGTGTGTTGGATACAAATCCCGGACTATACACTCCAGAGAACGAGCATCTGACCATTGGTGGACAATGGCTAGCATATAATCTTTATTATGGCGGTGCATGGAATAAAAGCAATTGTCGCAAAACGCCAAAAACCTGCGATATCCTTGCCGAATTTAAGGAATCGTCAAATAGCTCTAAAAGTCAGGTCAGTGATCGCATTTATTCAGTGAGTCCAACACTGTCATCATTTACCAAGCATCGGTTGCGCTCTACCGATGTTTGCCTCACACGAAACGAATGAAACGAGATAGGGTATTTGCAGAAGTCGATCTGAGTTGAGCGATTGCAAAGTTTGTAGCAGTGACCGACAGCCAGCGTTTAGTATCGTTTCTGATGCTCCCTATCAGCACATTTCAGCTTTTTTCATTTCAATCTGCCAAGTGACATCGAAGGAATGAGCAGTGACTGTTGTTTGCGAACATGGATTGCATTTGGAAGGTGCATCGTTCAATAATTCAGCAGCTTCTTCTTTAACCTTGGTTCGATGCTGTTAGGCAAATTAGCATCCGAAAGGCACATTAGAACAATCTTATTCTTGCAAGGGGCTTGTTTGTACTTCGTGTTTGTCCGTTTGGAGAAGAGGGAATTAAAACTTTGACCGTTACGTCTTAACCAGCCTTTACAAGCTATCACTTTACAAACGATTTTAGATATGGTCTGCAGCTGGCTAGATCACTCTTTGCATCAATCGGGTTTGCATTCATTTACCGATGGGAATAGGTTGCAATGATGCTATCACTCCTCCACCGAACCAGCGAATCACCCCTCCACAGAATCACTCCTCTAGCCGTGGTTCGGTGAAGGGGTGATAGCATTATTGCCCGTATTTTGTTTAGGGCAGGTAATTTACCCTGTCGGCGAACGCACCTTCAAGTGGGCTAATTGTGCGAGCCGTTTTAGAACATTTTCCATTTTAGAACATTTTTACACTTGATGATCTTCCCACAACCCTCCATCGTCAGAGCACTAAGACGTTGTTGAACAAAGTTGTTAGTATGGATACTTGAGTAGAACACATGACATAGGAAGGGACCAACTCGGGGATGCTTCGAACTTAAAGAGAAATAAAAATGACAAGGCCAACAGGAGACACTCTGTGCGCTTCCCTCTCGCTTCCACTCAAGTTCCAAGTGTATTGCTGCTTTTGTCAAGTTGATCTCTACAAAGAAATATGTGATTGCGGCAGCAAGTCAACTGCGTTTTGTTGTAATATGAATTGAATAGCTAATGGAATTGCAGATGAAATTTTCACTTCTTACAAGTGGCACAAGAATATGGCCGCACTGTGGCTATTCAAACTGTCGGCTTCAAGCTCAAATGGGACTCGTTGTTCCTTCAGGTTACATTCTCTTCGTTCACTCCCTTCCTACTCATCGCAGCTGTCATTGATTTACTGGTAGATTATAACATTAGTCGGTGCACAGAACGTTTCATGAACCCTTTCTCAGTGATCGTTTCAAATGGAGGATTCAATTCCCGCACTTAGAGTGATTTCGCGTAAGGGATCTTAGCAGCCGCATAGGATTCAGGAAGCCGTCCTCCCTAGTTGTCCAAACATTAGTCGATTCTACTTCCGCTCAGCACGAAGATATACTTTCACGAAGCTAACTGTAATATTCACTTCCGCATAGAAACATTTATACTGTGTTTAGAAGCTCGAATTCGAGTAGCCGACGAAACACGTGGATGGAAGACGGGTCGTTTCATTATATTCGACGATTCATTTGAACACGAGCTATGGTTTGAGGGCGCATCGGCGAATAAGATGCGACTGGTACTCGTTGTTGACCTCTGGCATCCAGAAATTGACTCGACGAGACGATATGAATTTGATGGTGACTTCTGAATCAGCCGAACCCGATTCCTTACGACAGGGATACAGCTGCAGTTCTCTGAAGGAAGCGAAGGATAGTGAGGAGGCGATATGTGGTGAATACAGTGTGCAGCTCATATATGCCACACCGCAATGGGCAGCCTGCCTCACAGATACGCCCTGACGAACAATGAATCCTTTTTTTGTAATTTAAAGTTGATTTTAGAGTTGTTGCGGGGGCACCGGACTCCAAAAATCTATTTATCTCTAACGGGTTTCGAATTCAGATGTAAAGCACATACGAAAAAGCAGATAAGCGATTAAAACAATGAATTTATTCGTCAGCTTATAGTTTGATACCCATATTGTTTAGCAGAGATGCTAGTAGTTTAATCAGCTCTCAGTCATTTCTTAGATCACCTCATTCGACGAAAACTGCCAACAAAACAATTTCCCCAAACAAGAGCGCCATGACTATGGTGTTTGCGGTGAATTGACTCGTACTGATAGCTTTATGTTCCGGGAAGTGTTCTCTGTAATTTTTAAATTTCAGCTACATTTTTGAATTCAAACCTGAAATGTACTCATAACCACTCGATAGTTGTGCACTTAGTGCTGAAAGCTTAGTGACATCGAAACAATGGACGTTTTCTCCAAATGCACTACAGCTTAATCTTTGTTTTCGCCACCAGCCGAACCCAGTGGAATTGCTAAGTTTGCTTATTATCGGCTCATTGTAAAAATGCTTAAATTTATTGCGTTGGAAATTTTCTTTTTAAATACGAATAATATTTCTGTAATGATTTTGCAGCCAACTGTGATGCTCACTTTAGTTCATTGAGTTCAACGTATATTTCCTTTTGTCAATATGTTGCAAAACTGTTAAAGGTGAATTGAACGGTGTCTCACTGCCGACATTAGTGTACTTCGAGAATGACTCTACTATAGGATCTATATGACGATATGTTGTGTTTCAGTGCTATAAACATCCTTTGTTTGGTTCTCAATAAAACGTTTGGTTCGCAAATGATAGTCGATCAACTAAGAAAACGAGATGGTGGATTCCTCAATGATTTATCGCATCATAAGAAAAATTTCATTGTTCCATGTGGACTTTATAATTCATCGAAAAGTTGAAAAGTTTACCACTCTTCATTCACATCAAAGGAACGTTCAATAACAAATTTTTGAAGACGTTCAGCTAAGCTCATTAAAGCTTAGTCATAGCGCAGCAAATGTAATATTTCCTTCAAGAGTGAGGACTTCTTTTACAGTTTGGAATGTTCCTTCCATATTCTACATAGTCATTCACCTTCGCCTTTGAAAGCTGCTCCTGCTGACCGCTGTTAAAAGTCACTGAGTTCTTAGAAAGCACGCCATCACAATTTTGGAACCGAACTAAAATTACTGCGATAGTTTTAACAAAAGAAAAATGTGTCATTTTATGAGACAATGAAGAAATATAACCGCATTCATTGACATATGACGCAGATCATCATCGATAGCATTCACGACGCATTTTCTCTGCTCATACTGGAATCGCAAACTAAAATAAAAATAAGCAAAGACTGCGATGAAATCGAGTATAATTATCCAACAAAGATGACGTCTTTCCACGATCGGCAAAAATGGAATTGCTCATAGATATCAGCAATATTCCTACCCGATTAAAATAGCTACATTTAAAATAGTAATGCTTAAAGCGACAGCACTAGTCGAAGAATACGCAATGTGACGTGATCCGACTGCATTTCTTCAAGAGAGGGAAGTGGAACGAAGACGAAAAGCGAGAGAAAGAGAGATGAGGAGAGGGAAGGAGGGGAAAGAAGGGAAAGGCAAACTGGGAGAGAGAGATAAATGAATCAGGTTAGCTGAGGTAATCACTTGGCAATGAGTATCACGAATGTCCGTCGAAAAGGGAATAAAATTGCAATCGCTTCAGTGGGTTGCCCATTTTTGATGTGGGTAAACTATGACGCGTAATTCACACACAAATTCATCTTAAACTCAATCCCGCCGAGTAGAAGTGCACATATTTCTTGCTTGAATTCATCACCTTTCGCAATGTAATTTCTTTATAAGATGAAATGTCAAATAATCCGATGACTTGATTTAATGTTCTCCTATATAAAAAAGTCTTCTTTACTTGTGTGCTCACGTTTCTATCATTGTTTTGTGCTAACATTTAGAGAAGCATTTGAGCTGAGCCTAGCGTGATATAGGTCTTTGCAATTTCGCTTGAGGCATTAGCCCGTTCCACTAACTGTCGAAAAAACTAAAATGTTCTCAACAATGTATTCATCTTTGTACTCTTTCAATTGCTCTTATAAATTCTATGGAGCGAAAGAAATTGTTATAGTATAAAGCAGCTTTCAATAGATACGACAACGTTGAAGACAGCGAACGGAATAATTGTGGACAAACTTTGAAATGACTGTTCGTGCAAGAATTCATCGTGCGCATTATGCCAACAATTTTCTAAAATTTACTTGCTACAATTTTTGAGATGATACTATTGGATAGGGATAAAGCATATATAAGGACAAATAGCGACACAGACGGCCATTGAGGTCACCTATGAAATTACTTGATCGAATAAATGAATACTGATGCACACAGCGTACATGCTCGTCTCATGCGATTCTCGCATTCGTTCGTGTTTAAAAACGTTCTCTGGCATTGAGAGGTTTATTGTTATTGACGTAGAAAAAACATTCTGTCCCTCCTGATGATTTGTTGAAAACAATGAGCTATCCGCCGTTGTGCAAACAACATATCTTTACTTGTATATTTCGTGAAACTTCATCTCAGTCGAATTTTCGCAGTAATAATTACAGATGAAATGAATTTTGTATTATTCATTGTGCTGAATGCATTCAAAATGAGACAATAAAAATGTTGGTCATCATGAGGAACCCCTCACATCAGCAATCGGTTGCACTCAGAGAGCATTCTGAACACTAACGGCAAATTTCCAATAAATTATTTACGCTGCTTTTTACTCATCACTGAATACAATTCTCATCACTGAATACAATACAATTTACTCATCACTGAATACATCACTGAATATATATNTATATATATATATATATATATATGTACATGCAATATACACCAGTGTTTATATTTATATTTATATTTATATATGTGTCTGTGTCGTACTTTCTTCAGCACAATTACGCATTACTCACTGGCAAACGTCAGGTTCTTGCAGCGGAGTTTCCTATTCCAAGCCATCAACGACGTTGATCCTTGTTTCGATGGAGTACGAGTAACGGTGGAGAACAGTTTCATGCTCAGCTCCACCTTATATCGGACAACAATTGCACCTACCACTAATTATGCAGTATAATGCCCGTTTCATTAGCAACTTGGCAAAGTGATACTTCTAATTAAATTTATTTATACACAAATTTAAACAATGATCTTCATATATGAACTAGAATTTAAAGGTGACGACTTTAATCGTTCTCTCGAAAAAAAAGTGAGGAACAGATCGGCAAAAACAACAGCTTTCTGGTGCAGAAATCTCCGCCCACTGTGAGTGGTTGCGCACGATCGAGTGTGCTTCTGCACTCTTTGAAAAGCGTTTGCGGCGTTAAGTCTCGATGAGGGAAATAGTCGTCGTTCAACTAGGACGATGTGGCAACGAAATGGGTAGAATGGTTGTTATATTTTTTCCACTCTAAATCTTTTATTCTATTACAGTCAATTTTCGAGTTTTGTAGTAATGAAGTGCTTCCCTGTTGTGCTTCTCATGTTGAAAAATTCATGCCTTGTAAGGAGTGAAATTAATAGACGTTAGCTAATAAATATTTCCACATCCGACTTTCAAGCCTCTATCCTTATTTGCAGTCACATAACACTTTTTTCAGTCATTTGTTTTTGCAAAGACTATAAAAATTTTCAGTCTCATGAGCGTTCTTACTCAGCTATTTTAAAGGAAAATTAAGCTTATTTCCCAATTATGAAGTAGCTGAAAATGAAAACTGACGTGCACATAATTATCTTCCCACTTTCAGATACGCGATTATTCCCCAATCGCATCTAGCGAATGCTTCAACTAGGATGTTTTGTTTCATCCTTTATGACTGTGTTTTCACTGCGGAAATAACTGCTGATTCGTTCTTGTTCCAAAAATCTCATCCTTCATTTCAGCGAAATTTCTTCGATTTGAAACTTATAAACGGTAATTTCCAAATATGACCACATTTTCTGAATCTAAAACTCGAGAGTTTGCATCGATTTATAGATACACTGAAGAGTTTTCAGCCAAAGCAGCATAAAACAAACAATAAGATATTTGATGCATTTAATAAAGACAACTGAATTCTTCTTACAGTTGTCCCATCACTCTCAAATTTAAGTTCAGAATATAGTGGTGCACCGAATGACGTTCCAGAAGTGGCAACCACAATTTCTTCAGTATTACGGCCACCTCCAANATTCCGAGATGTGAAACTGATTGCGCCAGTTAGGACACACTTGAATCGGCCATTTGTGGCAGATTGACCTTCCTTCATCTGACTTATCGGGTTGATTTTCTATAACGAAGGCTCATTTGAAAGCTCAAACAAATTTTGGCGATTTGAGAATCGTTGGTCGAGGATGCTTTTAGCTTTTGTTCTTAAAACTGCAAGAGAAGAAGCAACGGGGGGATAGAAGTGCAAAACGAACTCATCGTAATGTTTATATTTTAAAGCATTAGTGGTATTTAATGGAAGCTCAATTTGTGAGAAATGCATTTCGATGGATTTGCGAATGAGTCGAAATTCGAGACATTTTCTCATAAATGAGGCTATGCTTCATTTTCCA
>JAARMF010000957.1:31014-45022 GCA_022844705.1 Toxascaris leonina | reverse complement strand
GGGGGGGGGGGGGAGGAATTATACAATCGCATTAACAGATCAGATCTTCGGACTCACTCTTTCTAAACATGCTTGCAATTATCAAGACCTCCACAAATCTATACGCTTACTGCAAACACAAGAAAGCTCGAAATCGTTTTTTAAAGAAATGAGGACCAAACCTCAATGGTGGACAATGGAAAGTGGATCCTCTTCCACGACATATGCACCTTAAAGGAAATGGAATACGCAGCGTCGATTAAACAGAACGACCAAATGACTGGCTCTGACTGCTTTCACTTCATGGAACCCATCCGCTTGCAAACATTTCTTTAAAGACNTCAGATCTTCGGACTCACTCTTTCTAAACATGCTTGCAATTATCAAGACCTCCACAAATCTATACGCTTACTGCAAACACAAGAAAGCTCGAAATCGTTTTTTTAAAGAAATGAGGACCAAACCTCAATGGTGGACAATGGAAAGTGGATCCTCTTCCACGACATATGCACCTTAAAGGAAATGGAATACGCAGCGTCGATTAAACAGAACGACCAAATGACTGGCTCTGACTGCTTTCACTTCATGGAACCCATTCGCTTGCAAACATTTCTTTAAAGAGTTGACAAAGTATAGCAGTGATGCTGGCAGAAAATGCCCACTTATGTTCCATTCCGCTAAGCCAGTCGGCCGGCTATCAATCACGCAAAAATTGTGCTCAGGAATTTGCATATGTCGGCTTCCCACTCTTTCCGCTAAAAAAAAACTTACCTAGAGGACGACAAACCACCACACCGAAGCTGAATTCATGTAATCCAACACTACACGACTATCCAACTCACTGATACGCCCAAATACACACGCATATACCAACATCACGGTTAGTGCCCCTATCGTATCAGAATGGGAGATGCCCAATGGGCTGACATGAGATGCACTTTTGCAATTGTGTTCATCTCACCAGCTGGTCTAATAAACTGTCATCCAAACGAATATTACTGTGAGTAGGTACTAACCAAATCAGCTGCTAATGCAATTTTACATAAAATGCTCAGAATTCCTTTAAAATTTGATGGAACATTTCAATCACATGCTTGAGATTATACCTATTAAATCTCGCAGTCTTAACTTAATCACGCTCAACGTTAAGCATATCGATCAGATTCCTTAGCACTAGGTTAACTGACCCCATCTTTGTTCATTTCCATCAAATTCCCGTGTTTCTAGCTTAATCAATATCAACATTAATTATAGCTAACAAATTCTGTAGTTCTATGCTGAACGACTTCTGAATGAAAATACCGCCGAAATGAATAAAACACAGACGCACAATCAATAATGCGCTTTAAAAACCCCAATTTACAAAAGAACATAAAATAACAAATATTATAGGGATAATCGCAGATGATTTCCTATCTATAAAATGCAATTCTTTGTAAGTGACAAAGACCATATCCTTTCAAATTCGCTAAAATCAATCGAAAAAAAAAATCGACCAAATGAATAAAGAATCGCTGAGAGGCTTTCTGCTTTCGATTTCTTTGTTAACTGTATCTGATGCATTTCTCCAATTTCTTCAATTTTCTCCTAATAGCCTTTTAGGATCCCAATTAGAAAAGACGAAGAGGTCATGAGGAATAGCGAGAACACGACGTGAACTCAACAATGGAAGATCGAGGGAATTACGAAGTCCGGATGGGAAGGAAATAACAAGGCAAAAAACCACCTCTTGCACCTGTATTGGCTGAACGACGGCTGAAGTTGACACTCCGCCAGCCTGTTTCTGCAATGAACCATTTCTAGCCGAACAGGCAGTGCTTCGAAAAATCATCCTCAAAACAAGTACTCTTATTTATCACCGTTCTCCACTCATTATAGAAACCTGTACCAACCAGTAGGGTAATGGATGACTTAACAGGTACAGAAGGTATCCAAAATTGGTAGGCAACGCAGGATAGCGATCCAGACGAATACAAGCAGTACATAGAACGACGGCTGATTAGGTACCCCCATATATTTTCTACCAATCGTCAAACGTCCTTCTATTTAAATCCGCTTCTCCCTTTTAATTCATTTTTTCTCTTTCAAAACCCTCTGAATTCATGTTGTGTTTTTTAAATAGTACTAAGTCCCCTCTATTAGAATCTGCACTATATGGAGTCCAGCCATTAAATACAACAAAACGGAGTGAATATAAATTTTTGGCGATTATTTTTGGCGATTTTTCAGTTCCTTCCCCCATTCCGCCCTTCATATAAAAGCAGATACTCTTATAACGCACCGATTTCATGAGTTATTGAGTTTATTTATTGTGCAACGTATCCCACTTGGAATAACAACGCATTCAGATTGGGGAAAACTCCCACTGCATCAATTTGAAGAGAATTTCTTGCACGATCCCTTCAGTCATTATTTTCAAAGTCTGGCAACTCGCGTGATTTCCAAAAGGTGCTTCCCCTCCGCGCACTTCTGACACAAATGCTGCATTCGAGTACAATAAGCACTCCCAAGAGAATAGGAAGCAAGATCGACCCTGAGCGAAGCCTAATTGGTGCTAGAGGCATATGAGAGGGCATAAATCTTCTGGGATGCCCATCGGCTTTCGCCGTCGTATTCTTTGTTCCAAGACATTTTGCAGGTATTTTTATTTACTAGTTAAGCCATTAATGACTTCGGTGTTTAATTCCTTTTACTAAGCTTAACATAACAAGAAAACTCATTTATCCATCTGTGATCGTTTTTCTCGTTTTAAGCCCCGATTATCAAAGCCCCATATGCAAAAGTCACCGCCGTCCTTCCCCCTTTATACACCTTTACATGATTTGCTAGTTCTACACCAAAGTCCTTATCCTACCCAATACCGCTTTCAGCTCTTAACCTCTGATAGCATTGGCGAAGGTTACCCTTCACTATCGACAATTTCAATTCGATTTGCAATCTGCCATCAGCCGCCAGCGAATAGTATGTGGAAGGCTAGTCGACAACGCTTTCAGTTGAACTATTATGGCTGCTGGTACAACAGCTAATTTTAAGACTTCCGAAGAAGAAACTTTTATAAACGAGTGCTTCATCACGTAGAAGGACGGGTCGATTGGTCACAATTACTTTCCATTGCACTTCACTCGATCCATCGCAAGTGGAACGGCGGCAACGGAACAATGTTTATACGCTATTTGCTTGATATTCCCAACCGCAAACAATATTTCATAACATTGCAAGCGAGAATATTAATCACAGCTTTTGGCCCACTTTTATGCCTCATATACAGCTCCATCCCACCCATGCCAATTATATCATTTTTGTATACATATAAAGAAAGAACCGATTTTTATGCATCTTCGAGGCAAGAAAATTGTAACTATGTTGCAAATGGGAAGTAGAATTGCCATAGAATGAAAATAACCTCTTTTTTCTTAACCTCAAGAGAAAATCTAAAAGAACGATGTGAAAAATTTAACACCTCATGAAAGCAGTGATACGAAACTCAATGCGTTACTTCCAATTGCCTTCCATCCTGTCAAGCATAGTGGTCAACGAGAGGAGGTGAAGAGGTGGGGAGCGTCGAAGAAACAGAACGGGTAGTGGTGTATGCATGACTACTAAATCAACTTTGTGAATGAAAATTTAAGTGTAAAATACATTAACATAATCTCCAAACTATAACAAAATAACCTTAAATTGCTAAATAAATCATAAATACACCAGTGCATACCTGCATGTGGAACATTTAGAACACTCAACGAGCCTTAATGAAGAACTGCGAACTTTTAAAATTGCCGTTTAGAGAATACCGTCATGAACAACATATATTATTGCCCACCTGCTGCTCTTTCTGTACCTTCCTTTGCTGCTTTTGATGGAGTCGCGCTGGAGGTATGGGTGCCGACATCGACCTAAATTAATTCCTCTCAGTCATTCATTGTGATTGCAAAAATGATGCAACGAAATATTACGACTATAGACAGCGTACTACATGATCATCATCGATAAAATTCTTTATGAAGTATTCACATTTTCATGGCTCAAAAACTAGAGCAAATAGCATTCATTTCTTTAACAACACATGATTAAACAACCAATGCATTTGCACGTCTGGAGTGAAAGCAAATCAGAATGAGTCAAAGAAGGTGCTCTTCACCCTCCAAGGATTTTTGACGCTGTGCGGAAAAACAGCGAAGACAAGTGAGCTACAAGATGGAACAGGGGGGAGAAAGGAGGAGGCATATGCGACAGAGTAAGCGATTGCGGGGATAGAGTGGGAGGTGAGGTGTTATCAGCGATTTACGATAGATATCAAAAACAAGAATCCAAGCACGACACGTGCCACTATCTAAAGTCTTTACCCAAAAAAGGATAGTGCTTGTAAAATTTGCTAAACATAAACTGACAGATCGACTTTAATTACGAAGATAAAAAAAACAGACCGATTTGATGCAGATATACGAAATCGATTACATTTAATTAGAGTGAATGCAATTGCAGAATTCTGCGAATTAATTGATGATCGTAATCATTTCAGAAATTGATGGGTGCAAGAAGGCAGAAAAGCAGTTATTGTGGCACTTTTTCAAACAACGACCTGAAGGTAAGCAATTGCAGTATACACCTTGAAGGCATAGTGCACAACTTGAAGCATGCAATAAGTCAGCAATTTCAAGTACTAAAAATTCAAATGCAACGGACTATTGAATAATCCACGTATAAGCAACACAGATAGAAAACCTTTCACCTTATTCATTTAGTTACTGGAACATCTTAACATAACAAACAAATTACTACTAAACAATAGTTGCCTTTACTAACAATTCATAAATAGTGATTAATTTCAGTTAAAAGCATAATTTCAGGCTAGATATTTCAGCCTGCGCAATGTGAAAATAATTAAAGCATTGACTGTGCTACTTCTTTTTTCAACAGCAATTCGAAAGTAAACAACTGCAATACACACGTTGAAAGCATTAAGTCCACTTCACTTGCATTTCAGCGTCATACCATTCATACAACCAACAAATACTGCAATGAAAACTACAGATACATGAATATAAGCAGCCGAACATTAAGCAATAATAATAGAGTATGACATAGTAGTAACAAGAGTGATGATGTCAGAGAAAAGAAGTACATAATGTGCGAGACGATATACACATTAAAGAAGAGAGAATGTGATCGATGTAGACAACTAGGACGAGATGCTATGTTTTGATCGATGTTTCCTGTTTTAGGAAGAGAAAAAAGGAAAATCAATTCTTAGCGCCGATTTCATTCATTTGTATTGCATTCATATTATGCCCTATTCAAGCAATGAGAATTGATTGCACTTTGAACTGGAATTAATTTTGGGAACTGATTGCACTTTGAACTGAAATTAATTTCAGGTCAATGGGAATTGCACTTATAAGTTGAATAAGTGGAATCACCACGCAAAAAAAGATAANACCAGGCAAAAAAAGATAATACAACTTCAAATTGTAAGGAAGCATGAAGCAATACCAAACATATTGGATGAGGCGTAAAGCTTGAAAAGTGAAACATTAAAAAAGAGCAACAGCCATGAATACATAAAAGAAAACCTCACATTTATCCTCCCTTTTATTCTCTTTCCGTGCTCAATTTTTATCATTTAAACAAACAGTACCATTAGTAGTGATAATTATATTACATATTAATAAGTGACTATTATAAGTAACTATAAATAAATATTAGTATTAATAAAAGCACCAAAAATACATAACAAACAATTTTGTTTACTTGTGCAGCAGGAAAAAGTAGAATGAATGATCAGGAGCAATGAATAACGAAGATAAATAAGGAATAATGGCTGATCTTCGAATGCAGTTAGAATCGAATCTAATTGATGGCAATATGGCTACTGTTGGCAAACTGCTAAAGTGTTATGTACACTATGATGACTATCACAATGACCCCGTCTATTCCCCTTCAAAAAATGAAATAAAGATCTAATATAATGCATTCATGCGTTCTTTACCTTAGTCTACACAAAACATCCGTCACCTAGTGAAGGAGACAAATCCAAAGCAATAAAATTTCGTTTTTTTTTTCTAAGTTTTAAGTGCTTTACATGCTCTATTATAAAGAGCTGTTCTTTTTCAAATTACCCCACTCGCTATCCATCTATGAGTATCACATAAAAAAGCAACACCTCTACGTCCATGTTTAAATGCTATGTGCTTACGCTCATCTGTTCAAGAGTTTCAAATTAGTGACCACGAAGATCGAGCGACGAAATTTAGTTGATTTACACGTGCACTACAGTTTAAGAAGAAGCTAACGAAATAAGCATTCCAGTTCGTATATTACCTTTACAAGGAGTGTTCATTTGGCAACCAGCTACATTTTCATTACACGCCAATCGCATTATAAAATAAGTGAGGAATTATGCTAGGAAAGTTGCCGTCTAAGCAAAACGGCAATTTATCCATCAGTTTCAGTTTATCAAGTAACAAAAATATACGAAATGATGACTTTCCATCTACTGTTTTTTCCATATTTCCAAACCTTTGTTTTTTTCAAAAATGATTTTATTCAAACCGCTACATCTAATTTAAACCTCAATTTAGATATTTCGTTTTAAATGAATGTTCGTATCTCAAGTAAATCTTTTAATCCAATAAACCAATTTAAATAAAAATGGGTAATCGACCAGTGTAAAGTGGTAAAAAGCACGCCCCTTTTTACACACCTTTAATTTTCTACTTCTACTCTTGTTTTCGATTACGCTGACGTGGAAAATGATATACGCTATCAACGAATGTGGCTGAGTGTATCTAGGAAATTTAGCACCTCTTACTTTCACTTTCGGGGTTGAAAATACACCACAGACAGACGGATGAATTTATACATGTTATATACAAATATATATTACTATCATCGTGTTAAACTATCGTTGAAACGGGTGAATAGAATGCAGTGTAAAACAAATTTGTCGGCAACTTCTGGGATCGATAGATATCGTAAATTGTGTTGCAAAATGTCTATCGATTATATCAGCCCATATAGTATGCTTTTCTAACTACTGATGACCAATTCAACTCTGCTCCAATTTTTTTTAACCTCTTGGAATATCAAAGAACACAATGTGAACTAAAGGATTTATAAAGCACGCTAGGGAAAGTAGCGTGATAAGTAATTTTTACACATCTCTTTGAACTGATTTTTTTTCAACTCAATTTTCACCTCATTCAATCGAGCTACTTTCACAGATCATCCGATAAAAATTATTTTTTTTTTCACGACTTATCCAATGCGGTATGAAAATTAAATTGGTGTAAAATTTAATCACTCTTCAATGATTTTGAAAACGGTGCGTACGTATGAACTATGGAAAGAGTACTAATATATAGGTGCATATTATATCGCAATTAACGTAATCTCAGCTTGGGTGGTTATGGAATTGAAACGTCCCGATAGCCACGACTTAACCATAACACACTTCTGCTAAGCAAATTTCTGCAAGAATATATGAACTATGTATTCCGAAAGAAACTTAACGAACGAACTGCAGAAAAAACGAAATTATAGGTAAGTTTTTTTGCTAAATCTGGAAGATATCTCAAAGCAAAGTTGATCAACGAAAATGAGGTAGTTAGCTGCTCGACGACAAAATAAACGAACGTGTACTCTCTCAACAAGGATGATCGATAAACAAAATATGCAAGCATTGAAATGATGGCGAGAAGAAAAATGGAAAAGGAAATTGAAATTGCTCAGAAATATAAACGAGTTAATGCGACGAATGGCTAGAGCAAAAACGGGTTCTCTCGACTGCACAAACAAGCACCAGCAAACGATCATATAATTATGTGTTTTGCAGAAGAAATAAGCCATGATACCCATATAATACATTTATTATCATAGAGAGGATAGAGTCAAAAACATAGAGTTTGAACCTTTCTTGATGCCAAACTAAAGAGGAGGTAAGAGAAGCATGCTCAGATTTTTGACCTTGCTTGATGCCAAATTGAACAGGAGGCAAGAGAATAAGCATGCTCTAAACTTTTGCTTATTTTAAAAAGTAAATCATACTTCTTGCGCTGAAAGAAAGGTGGTATTTTCAGCTCATCTGGCGAAATATTCCTTCGATACGTTGGATAGTTCTCGCAAACCTCATGGCTTTACATCGGATATCATCAACAATGATGTTTACAGCAAAAGTCAAATTAATCTGAAAATTCAGATCATAGATTACACCAAATTCATTAACTCTAAGCCCGCAAACAGAAACTGATAGATGGGGAGTACATACAATAGACTGATTGCTGCTGTAAGCTTGTTCGAATGACGAATGACATGGGACACGAGTGAGTATTAAATTGAATCCACTGCCAAGGGTATTGTGCATTAACTGATGATCATCATTCAGTACCTCAAGAATCGACAGGTGAAAGAAGGTGAAAGATGCTCTCAACAGGTATTTCGAAAAAATCACTGACGACTTTGTAATAAAAATTAAATCGACCGACTGATATCCGAATGACTTAACAGGGAACACGCATAAATGCATAGTGTGTAATTCAGAGGTAATGGATCAGTTACTTCCGTCTTCGAATAATGGGAACACATTCTGCAACGATGCTATAAAATCGAGCGATAACAAATCTTCGAAATCCTTCTATAGTACTTAATGGGATATAACACATACTGCTGGAGTTGAACGCATTTCTGTGAAAACCCCGACGGCGAAGCTCTAGGACGCAAATATTCATCAATAAAAAATATTAATACTTTCTATTACTTAGACGATTCAAGAGAGGAAAAGGCAATCACAATAAACATCAATGTGCTCTAAAATTAACAGTTACTTGTGTCCAAATTTTAAGCTTCGGGCGGGTCAATAAAAATATGAGGATTCCAATTATCATGGAATCCACTGACGGATCGGTGACCGTAATTTGCGATCGATGACCATTTTATGCTCGGCATGTTCAGTTCGAAAGTTTTTAAAAACAGCCTCTCCTAGATGAGTACTTGCATAATTAAAATCGTTAAAATCAGAAGCCTATCTGAATTTCTCGATTCGTCACTGCGGTAACTAAAAATCCATCACCACCGACGCAATAAGTCAACCTCACCATTGCTATTATGTTATCCTTATTAGCGCCCATGTGACCTCTAATTTATATCCTTTAATGCAAAAAAAACAAATAAAAGAATTAATGATTCGTTATTATACATGAGTTGAGCGCTTTTAATCACCCTCTTGGATTGATTATGATAGGAATTCCAAATTTCTGCAAGCAACGATATATGACAATCAAATAAACGACAATATTGAAGAATATCCACAATGATAGCCTAATACTGAGAAACGAAACATTCTACAGTGCTGACAATAAACAAGTCTAAATAATATGCAGCGTAATATACAATAAAACATCAACTGTTTTTGTTATACACCTAGACGTATACACTGATTACCTTATTTACGACAAAAGAAAAAATGGTAGACCCTTAGGAATCGCCTATCAATGAATAATTGATTATAATAACGAAACGAATAAGGCTCCAGATATTTACTGTTGAGAGCTTTTCTTTATCCGTTGTTACCTGAAAGTACACGAAGCTATAGATGGAATTGTAAAAAGATAACTTACGCAGACTCGCTAACCATGGCAAACTAACTGTTCACTATCCAAGATAAGCCAGCAAATTTAAGGGAAAAATGCTTTCACTCAATACGAATACGTAAACGACAGTGATCATCAGATAACGTGGATTAGTAACTCATTAATAAAGTCAAAATGGGAAATGAAAAAATAAACTCTGCATAAATATTGTGGTGCGAACATACGTTCATGAATACCGGATGAGCCGTATGTGCATGCTATCAACTAAAAGAGTGCATAAACTAAGCAAATACGTACCATAAATGGCTATCTTCTTAACCTCTACAATTTATGCTGTATACATTGATCACAATTCTGCACCTTTCAAATACTACTTTAGCTTCATAAGCGTTGCACTAAATCGATATGTATGCGATGTTATAACAAACAAAACGACGTTCGGATATCGAAATCTAGTTTGAGTATTTATTTCATGGTGGCTAGCATGACGGGCCCCTTTTCAAGCCATTTTTTTAATGAATCGATTTAAATCTGCATTTGCATCAGCTTAATTTAATAACGTTTAGTGGCTACGCATATGATGCTTACGATGATTTATTTTTTAATGTTTTATTTGATGCGAAACTCTCCTTTATTGAATGCCAGTCAACTTTCATGAAGCAGCTTAAAAGCATCTTGAAAGGAGATTGACGAGCATCACAGATCATTCCGCAGCTGGCCATAGTTCAACTGATACCTTCAAGATGGATGGCATACGTTTCTCAACGATAGCCCAACACTGTGAATTCACGGTTAAATGGTATTGCGAAATTAATTGCTGAAATATTCCCGCCCAACCCCAGGTGAACTTACTCGGCGCTTATGGAACATAAAGCGCCGAATCAATTAGAGAAAACTGCAGTTCAATTTGCGTTCGCCATTCACTCGAATTTATAATCCAGAAAACTAGCACGATCTGCTGGCCATGGAAATGGTTGGAATTGGAGAATATTGCTGCGGTTGCCGAAAGGATCAATTCTGATCTCATCTGCCGACAACCGATGCACGCGTGTCGTCAAACTTGATTCGCTCTAGTGGCCTAACTTTCAATTTTGCAGTAACTCCCTTTCCTTCTCTTTCTCCTTCCCTTTGCAATTTATTCTCAAAGAAAAGCTCTTCCTCGGCATTCACCATAAACAGCGTTTTGGAAGGAATGTCTTCATTTGCCTTTCTAGAATTAAGCTGGCCTGCGTTCGACGACTAGACGTGTTTATGATTTGATATGCGACTAGAGCAAAGCTTAGCATTCCACCGGCTATTGCCTAAATGCATTGCTAAACACCTCGCGGAAATGAATAAACCACACTATATAATACATCTGTGCATCCTCACCACAAACGAAAAGCGGTTAAATAAGGCGCCTATCATGAAAGCGAAGATTTTTGCGAATTTCGATGGCACATTCGTGTGATAAGTGTTAGAAGCAACCTGTTCGATCCCTGAAATCCTTTAGTAATAAAAAAAATTGCTAGAAGCAACTAGGCTCTTACAAACAAACTCGCAAAGTGATTTCTGAAAGCATTTCACCATATTTCCACTGGATTTTAGCTGGAAACCATTAAATCTAAATTATGATCCCCTCCGCCCTCCCCCNCCCCCCCCCCTCAACTGCAGCCCAAGATAGAACCACATCTTCGTACGCTGCGTAAGTTGATATGCGTCCTCAAAATTGTCTTCGTACTCCTGAAGTGCTATTCTCTATTCTCGCCACAATGATATACTGCATCTTATGAGCTTTTCATGCAAAAAACTCGAAGCAAATGATCAACTCTCAAGAATGGTGACTAAAATGGCCCGAGTACGTTTTGCCGCATAAATTTCCTCGATTTATGCCTCCTACTTCACTCAAAAGGCGTTGGTTGGTTGTTCCACTCTTTTTGAATGCTTTTTTCTCGCAAGCAAAAAACATATCGCTTCAATTTCTATGGCATACTCCCTGTTCCGTCTACTTTGGGCACTCCGCCCGCTGTTTTTTTCTCAGTTCCTTCTCTATGAAGTCTCTCCATCACCTGAATGTTTTCGCGCACTCTTTGACAATATTCGGCAAATAAATTTAAATATACAGGCTGTTAGGCCGTTTGCATAGGAACTGTAAGGCTAGGTTGTTAGACAATGGTGGCAAGCGCGCTAATCACACAGTACCGGAATCATCTGCCGCATTACTTCCGCCCTGCAGCTGTTCTGTATTCCCCGTGTAACTCGACCACTCTGACCTTTCGTCTGATTCGTTCACTGATGGGGTCTTCTATTTGAATTCGATTTTTTAGTTTTTGGAACGTTCTAGGTGTAGGTTGCAGCCCTTTTCATTCAACCTTTGTCACATAAATTTATTATCTTGCCTTCAATAACCTGAAAACCACAAAGATCTGCACAGCTTTCCAGAGCCAAATTTGCAATTAGCGCTCGAGCCAACTGCGCTTACAGTAGCATCGCTTTACAACACGATATGGCGACATCAGCATTTGCATACGGACTTCAAACGAGAAAATGAGCATCTACAAATCCTTCGCATGCTTTCTTCTCTTCTTTCCCATTTAACGGTTTTCCCTATCGCCAATCGGTTTGCTGTTATTCACTTTCCCACTCGCCTTCCTGCACGGGTTTATAGCGTATTGCATCCATTATTATGCCCATATGTACACATGTGCTGCATGTTTCGTTCGGTTATTCCGACTCTTCAGAATGGAGAAATATGAGGCCTCAATGTTCGGCGCACATAATCCACAGCAACGATCCCCTCCCATCTGCACCTTCTTAACAGTAGCCAAAGAAAGTAATTACTCCAGAGAACCAATTCTTCTGCGTTCAGCCTACCAGCTTAATAGCATTCGTTTAGCTTATCTGTTGCCGTCTCTAATTAAATAAGCAAATAGTCGTCCTGCCGAATGTGAAACGCACAAAAAAGTGTCACAGACTTTCTGATTGGCATATCATCATGATATCATATATTAGCGCATATTTTCTCTTCCTCTCTCACGCATATTCGTCACCACAAAGTCTATTTCTTAAGCAATGCAGAAAATTGGCTATTTATAAAAATGGAGGCATTTTCGC
Organism: Toxascaris leonina; assembly: GCA_022844705.1. Taxonomy (NCBI): domain Eukaryota; kingdom Metazoa; phylum Nematoda; class Chromadorea; order Rhabditida; family Ascarididae; genus Toxascaris; species Toxascaris leonina. Next base: position 32,366 of record JAARMF010000957.1, on the reverse strand, counting down.
CTCTGCAATAAATTATGATTAATTTTTCTAAGCATATGAACAACCTCGTAGTGGAATAAGCAGAAAACAGCACTGATATCGACGCTTCGCTTCTTTAGCAACAAAGTTGAGACTCAACAGCCCATCTTCCTTTCCATAACTTTAGCGCTTTTCCATAAAATCGACGCTATGAAGATTTGTAGGAACAATCAAAATTTAATAGGTGAAAACTCGCGTGAATGCTCTCTATGAATATACCTAAATCGCCGATTGGTTACTTATTCTCCTCAACGATATATTTGCTTTCGATCCATATCTGACTGGCCGTAAAAAATCGACTTGAAAATTATAAGCACATCTTTCAGCATTGTTGGCATAATAGGAAATTAGGTGTGAAAGATATACCACAATGTTTACCTCGATGAGAGTTCGGAACGGAACACTTCGGCGTCACATCAACCTTCATCTAACGACTAAACAAGCATCAAGCTTCTATGATGTCTGAAGTCGACGTTAAATACCGAATTACTCCGTTGCGAACAATCGTCAGGTCTTAAATAATGCAAGTGTTTCGTACTCCGAATGCGCACTATCGAGCGTATCAGTGTATTGAACCTAAATTCAGAAATGCAAAAAATGATAGCCTTTTACTTTTAATACGCTAAAAATAATACGGACTAGCACCACTCTATTTCGCAGCTACAGCTTTTTTTTGTAGTTCGAATGAGTGCAGCTGACACCTTTTGTGGTTCGCCTTCGTTGCAAAGACGCAAAGCATTTTTTTCTAGAACGCCAAGCAACACGATGCTTATATTTGCGCCGATCGTATATGCACATCGATGTAAGCTTAGTTAGGCAATCGTGACTATTAAATACGGATCATTCCAGTTGCTCCAGTACGATTGAGACGCACGTTTTTCTCTTCTCCATCTTCGCTTCCTCTTTTTTTTCCTTGCAAAAATGCTAGAGTTCGCCTCGATTATGTTTACTAAACAAAACTATAGAACGAAACGTCTAAAATAGTATTCTTGAATAAAATGGATCGATTTGCACAATTTCAACACTATCTAAGTCAGCCACTATTCAGTGACCATTGAGGCAAAGCAAAACCTTTTTCTTAAGATATCCTAACAGCTTAAAACATCATTCTCTTCGCTTATCAACTTAAAAACGCATAAAAAATCCACAATTCATTTCATAATAACATCACGAAGGACATGCACTTAACGAACCCAAAGGAAAAGGAATAGCGTCTCCCCGCCAAATACCTTAACAAAACCCCGTATACCTGCGCATTCTTCTGAAACAAAATGCTTCAGTTTGCACAAATAGAGTCGCAAAAAAAAAGAAAGAAGGAAACCAAATCCGACCGC
>JAARMF010000957.1:0-28002 GCA_022844705.1 Toxascaris leonina | reverse complement strand
AAGGGTTTCCGTTGAAGTGGAATTTTTATTCATACACATGAAGAGAAACTCCAGGTATGGAAAGGCTAAAATACGTGGTACAGTATCGTAACAAATCTGCGCCACCAAGTACAATAGAGGTATGGCGCGATCGGTTTTTTTTTTTTTCAGGGAGTGGTCTAAGTATAGTATAACATCATTTTTGAAGATGATATACAAGTAGAGTATTGTGTCGAAGATTCTGGTACGATGACATCATTGGTTACAACTTTAAAAAAATCGAACAATGCTTAAGTATTCATATTGAACTTATAAGAGCCTATCATGTGTAATATGCAACAAACACGACAAAAAAGCCGTAGAAAGGGGACGATAGTTGTTTAAAGAACACTTCATGAAGCAAAGACGTGATAGAAATTTTCAAGAAAAAGGTTGTCGAAAAGCCTGGAAACTGTTTCCAAGTTTTCTATCGTTCGTTTAAGTCCTTTATAATCTCTGCGAAAATATCCAGGAGATTCACCAGCAATAGCAGCCTCTTTCGTAATATGTGGATTGGTTGTCGTATAGTTCATGACTTCTTAGATGCAATTTTGCACAGAGAGAAGCAAGCATGAGAGTATGGGGTTTAGATGGATGGAACCTCGAATTATAGGTTTTTTCTTACGCATCGGTAATTTCAATCCGAGCATTGCAATCGAAATTATGCAGACAAACTAGGCAGCAGAGCAGCAAACACTGCTACGTATGCGATATTAATGAACACTTGAAACAGTGCATTCCCACGTTTAGATAGCTCAGAATTGAGAAGCAATCCAAGCTTATCGAACGAAAACAATTTGTTCTTCTCTCAAGATTGCTACTACTTTTACATTAAACGAAACTAAAAACGTGTAATAAGTAGCATAGAGATAATGTGTAAATCACCATGCACCAATATAAAGGCCCCTTTAAATAATGAATAAGTAAATGGAGAAATAAATAGATAAGTGAATAATCAAAAATGAACAAATAGGTAAATAAGTCGATAAATAAAACATGTAAATAAGTAAACAAATAAATAAACAAATGAATGAATAAACAAGTAAGCGAGTGAGTGAATAAAACCATCCGTAGGCACTTTTGGCGATATCTCACATCGATTGAAATATTAGCCACCATTGTGAACGTGTCCTTCTCTGTCAATAACTTCTGATATTGGCTGATCAGGGCGAAGGAGATGCATGATTTAAATATTGATTACTTGTCAGTTTATTTATTTGTTAGGTTATTAATGACTTTATTTATTTATTTATTAGATTATTTATGAGTTTATTCATTTATTTGTTAGTTTATTTACTTATCTATTCGCTTATTTATTTATTTATTTAATATATTTATGTACTTATTTCTAATTGATGATTTAATTAAGCCCCCTGAATTAAGGATTGTGTAACGAAATAAAGTTAACAATAATACTTAAGCCAACCAACATCCAATGATAACAATAATTTTAAAACATATTAGAACAAGCTTATGCCCAACATATGCAGTATCTGCGTATTTACAAACCCACTCTAATAGGTTTATTTTTGGAAGGCCGCGTATGCTGCAAGCTCTCCCTCCCTCCCTTCCTCCCCCATCCCTCCTCTCCATCTCCAGCCATCTCTCTTCCTTCCTCCAAATGTAAGTCCCACCGGAGCGCAGCCCCTTGCCTAGAGCTGGCGCCTACTAGGTCGGTCATTTAGAATACGAGCACGCTGAATTCGAGATACTGACTTCGTTCAAAAGAGTATCTTGTTAATTTCCTTTGAATGCACATTTCACTCCCCCCCATCTCCAACCTTTTGGTATCTGCACCCCTCTCCCCTTTTTCTTTTCTAGAATTTGTAGGCAGCATAATCCATCCGCTCTTCTTTCTGCGCGAGTCTACCTCCAAGATTCTTTTACAACATTTGCAGCTTTTCAAAACAGACAACTGTTTTGAAAAGCTGCAAATGTTGTAAAAGAAACCTGGAACCCCTTCCCCGTTGTGCTTCAAGGCAAGCGAATGCGGCAAGTAGGATTTTCACGAATTTTCACGAAAGTTGTGATGAAAAGTGACCACTCTATAAGCTAGCTAACAGCTAACTGAAAGCTAATCAGAATTACGTAAGCTTCCTCGAGAGGATTCCTACGTGCATGGAACCTTCACAAACGCAGAGTGATATCATTTAACTGTTAATCCCCGAATTATGCCCATATTTACAAAGGAAGAGAGGAGAGGGCGGCGTGTATGTGCGTGCGGATTTGACTTATTCGCTTTCACATGGGGTTCTTGAACGGATAACCTGCGGCCATTACGTCATTTGTTCGTATTTAATTCGGCTATGAAAATGTTCGTCTAATGTCTCTATTAAGTGCAACATGGGCATTGTGCCAAAACATCGATTGCTTTCAGCGTAATTTGGAATGGTTCGCGCGCTTGTCCTTTGATTGTAACGAGTGCGCGAGTGAGGAACGTCATTTTTTGTGTTGGTTCGTAAGTATGTGAGGTTGTTTGTTTATTGCGGAAATGTGCTGTGCTTGATGTTGAAGTGGTTGGAGAGAGATGAGGGAAGAGAGGAGGGAAAGCTGGTTTATGTATATAAAAAGTATTGCTGAAATAGTCTAGGTGGTCCTTCAGGCCTTTCTCGCAGGATGTGTTGTATACTTTTAGGCTGCGTAACTTGGCGCATTCAATGCTTTTCGTATGTGATGCTGCATTTACAACTCCATAGTTGCTCTCAGAGCGATATGCTGTCATCTCCGGTAATTGTTTTTCATTAACGATGCCGAAATAAATTTTTTTAAGGGCGAGCTTCATATGTCCAATAGCCTAAAGAACAGCCTTATGTGATGTCGTCCTTTTATCGACGTAGGTTGTACGCTTCTTGAGTTCTGCGCTAGCATCGAAGATGTTCTAGAGTATTTTAAAAGGCGCTGCAGGTGAAAATTGTCAGTTCTTATCCATCGTACGCATAGAGGTATCTAATCTAGTTTTAGCAAGAAATTCGATCATTCGCATAGACCGATTCAATAAGAACTGCCAATTTTCAGTGCCTTATTTATAAGGTAAAAAACGATGAGAGTTTTCTGTGCGGAGGAACGCTTGACGACAGCTTTTCAATCTGATTTCAAGTTTTCGGCACAATCCTTTTCTTATATGCCAAAAGGAAATTGCGCAATCCTTGAATCGAATGTTTATCTAGGGAATATTTCATACCGATTATCTTAAATGTTCCAGTTTTCACACCTATCACGAGGCATTTTAGGCGCGTAGTTTGTGGCTTCGGTAGTATAGGAAGGTTGTTGGCGTGAGCTGTGGAAAAGTATGAAGCGGTAGCAACAAAGATCTTTACAGGGTTTTTTATGGTGGCCAAAAAATCTGGAGTGATTTAATTGAAGGCAAAGTTTAAGAAAAGTGAAGATGTAAGTGGCTCAAACGGGAACGAGACTTTAACGATTGTTTTTGAAAAAAAAAAATGGAGTAGCATCACCTGAAGACTTTTTTGCACTATCGGTGTGTGATAGATTCGAAAAGTATCAAAAATTTCCTGAAAAACCGATAGTTTTGATCCTATGAGACATATCTATGTCTTGCATGTACTTGACCAAAACTGTTTGGTTTTTCTGAATGTGGATTCAGTTGCAGTGAATTTTGCGAAATTCGCTGCATACCTAAAACCTGTAAACTCTTTAAAGTTTAGCATCAATATCAGCGCATAGAGGGGCCAGGTTGATCACTGAGTCTTGCCAGAGTGCTCAATTTCGGGGTCCGACATTTTCACTCAAAGTTTTGAAGGCATAGGTCTGCTACAGAAACGACAGAGAACGAGAAGCGATTTGTAATTGCTGGAGGCAAGCAGAAGAGAGGATAGAGATATCCGCTCTTGTGATCGGCATCACTACTTTCGTAGGTTTTCTTCTCCTAGTGCTTCCTGAAGTCGATACATGTGTGATATATCTGCTTTTTGGTAAGCAAGGCTCGCAAGTCTATGGGATTCCGTTCTGCCATATGTAAAACTGTGATCCGAAGTTGCGGGATGAGAGCTGATAAGAAAAGCTCACGAATTAATTGCTTTTGAAAAAAACCCCGATTTTTTGTGCAGAATTTTTAAAGCGGATGCTACCTGGAATTTTTCAGCCGAAACCTCGTTAAATCTTCCTTATCTTCATTTTGCTTCTTCATTTGTTGTATATGAAGGGAGCGTGACGAGTTTAGTCGCAGGCTTGAAGGCTCAAATTTTTTTAACATTATACCAGAACAAGCAATGGTTCATCGTCGTGTTCACCAGCATAATCTTTTGCAGCCGTGGTCATCGCCATTCCCTTTCCCGGCGTTCATGAGGCGCCCGTGAGAAAAGTCTAATGATTTTGGCCATGCGCTTTAAAAGTCGCCTTTCTTCGCGGTGAAGATTTTTCTTGCCCATGCCGTCGCTGGGATCTGAGGGCCGTTCTAAGAGATTTTCGAAACCTTCTTTGTTACAGTGGGAAAGATAAAAATACTCGCCTTTACTTATGAAAAACTGGTCCAAAAATTTGAAAATTCACGCTCCGTCTCTAGTGCAACGAGCGCTTGTTTCTTTTTGTCATTGAGGCGATGGTAGGTTTGCTGCTGGCCATCTTGTTGGTCATGTGCACAGACCGTTCTATGCTTTTTTTCGTTCTCTCGTAATCGTTCTCCTCACAGGTTTTCTCCAACGATGCATAACGCAGTTCTTCCCCCGCATCCAGCCCCCCCCCCCCCCCCCTTTTCGCCTCTCTCTTGTTCGGCCGAATTCTGATGCTGATGATGTGTTCACTTTCCATACAGCATCACTTTCTTCGGCCAGTGTTATTCTGTGATTTTTCGAGCCGCTATGATGCTGCAGGTGAAGAGAGGAGCAGGAAAAAAGGCAAATGCGTTTCCACTACTCTAAAAAGGGAACTGGGTTGCAGCTCTGTATAGTGAAGGAAGGGTGCAACATATCTGTAGATGCAGAAAGAAATTACAGCAGTGTCGTATTTGTGGAAAGCGAGACAAAAAAGCTAGCATGGTTGTGCAGAAAAGAGTCTTACATCAGTACTCAAAAGAAAGACGTTCACAGTGACTTTTTGTAAGAGGAAAGACGTAGGCGTTAAATTTAAAAGGCGAATTGACCTCATATAGCCCCATGCGTGCTGCATTTGGTAGGCTGCTGTCAGATGCATAAGTTTTCATATGTAGCTTCTGCTTATCATTTAGTAACAGCGATAAAGAAATATTTGGTGTAAAATTCCTAGATATGAGTAATTCCGCGCGTCCAAGCTTTGTATGAAGGTCTTGAAATGCGCTTGCTTCCACTTTGGCAGTGAGGAAAGGAAAAGAGGGGGGTTGACATGCTTAGTAGATCTGCGCTTTTAGCAACCGCAGCACCCTCATCTTCCCTCCGACGTTTGGTAGGGTATTTAATTAGGCAAAAGCATGTCGAATTCACTCATACGATTTGGATATATCGCGTGATAGTATTCTACTCGCACGTTGAAATCATCTGGCGTCTAACTTAACATGAATGGCACTATATTATGCGGTTATCTGCATCCAGGCTACCATTAGCGACAGAGTTTCGATAGTGAGTTATACTGAACCACTCATAAATCCGAAAAAGTCCGGCCAAACAGCTGGAAATTTTGTTAGAGAAAATACGACTATAGAGCTAATCGAAGGCTCCTAAGAATTCCCGTATACAGATTCCAGGTATCATCATTGTCACTACGGAATTGGCAAAAATATGCTGACTACTTAGTTTCTGATATGCTGGGGAACGTTATCCTTGCAGATTTCCTTATAGAAAGTGTGTGTAAGCGAACCAGATCAATCCGTTGAAGGTATTTCACGATATAAGCATCGTGTATCTATGTGAGGCGGCAGCTTCGTGCGACGTGTTGAATGAAGGGTTAAGGTGCTTGAGGTGTGATTAGTAATGACATCAAGTAAATTCTTGAAACGTGCGAGCATGGTTTGGTCTACACCAAAAAATTGCTGGTTCACAGATTCCTAAAATCCTGCGTGCTGTTGTTGAGTTGTACAGGAGAAGTTGCGAGCTAATCGATCAGTGCCAGTGTCGGCTAACCACGCCGATTTGTCCAGCTTCTAACCTCACTTTACTGCTTCCGGAAGCTGCCGCACCGCTTTGTTTCAGGCGATTTTTGCACGTCGCGTGGTGGTAAGGTTGGTGGAGTACTTGGGTGGTACTGAATTAGGTGCGCCTTTGAATTCCATAATCTCACAGTCGAAGGCTGTTGGGCGTTGTCACCGGCTAACAGAGAAGTCCGTCGCATAGTTACAAGATGGCCGCTGAAACAGAAAAACTCAACCTGGACAATATCATCGCCAGGCTGCTGGAAGGTTTCGTTTTGTTATTTAATATTGAGATGGGCATGATGTTATTCTTTTGAAATGTGGAGTATCAGTTATTATTTTATTGCAGACAGGTTACGACATAGTTTTCTAGCTTCATGTGAGATGCTTTTAAAACTAATTTCGCAACACTTCAGGTATTTTGACTTCATGTGAAGCTCCTTTATCGATCTTATCTACTAGGAAGTGAGGGAAGGTGGAAATGAGGCAGTTTGAGAGGTTGAAGAAAGTCAGAGTGGTAAATTGTGCATGGTTTATTGTTCAAGTAAACTGAAGTTCTAGATATGCTCGATAAAGTACCTGGCGATTTTCTAGCGAAAACGTTGCTTTGAGGTTCGTTAGACGTATCCGTTGCCTTTAGTGAATTGCTGCCTCAGTTCATATTAGCGAGGAGTGCGGTTGCGAAATGTAGTCACTGCGAGCGTCGGCCAAGGACGCGGCTGGCTAGGAAAAATCGTTTTATTTCAATTTTAGCGCTGTGCACTATAATTCAATCAAGCTCCTCTTCGATATAAGCTCCTTGATTTTGACCACTTTTGCACTTGACGTTTCCGAGCAAGAGATTATTGCTTCTACGGGAAGTTCTTCGCTTTTTGGCGGAGGGTCACCTTTGTCCGCCTTTGTTCGACCACTTCCACCGAATATGCAGGAATTTCTGATTTTGATGACAGATAAGGTCGTTGCCGGCATGCCGCCGACGAAGAGTTTTTGGGAGGTCCATTGAAAGTAGGAAATCTTTCCCGAGAGGGCACACAGCGCACGGTTTGTAAGCATGGCCGATGCTAAGGCCGAGAGAATTTCTTCTTTTCATATATCTGAGCTGCATAGTTGTTATTAGATTGAGAAGTATGTGAATGTAATTACTGTTGTGTTGCGGTCCATGATTGCTCTATTGAATCAAAATGGTCCCAGTTATTTCAAAACACCACGATAGCGAGGGCTGCGAAGGAAGCAACGTGGGAATACGATGAGACGGAAGTGAAACTCCTTTCAGAAATCATCAAGCTATTGATTGCTACCGGATGTTTCTTCTCATCTACAGAACTTAAGGATTTATGCTGCATTCCCGTAGCATTGCGATCACTAGGGATCCATAAAGCTTTGGTGCTGAAACAGCTAAGCTCTTGAAGTAAAAATCTACACGCAAGTAAATAATACTAGTTGCGTGATTCAACGTTGCAGTTCGAGGATCGAAACCTGGCAAGAATGTGCAGCTGACTGAGAACGAAATCAAGGGTTTGTGCGTCAAATCACGGGAAATATTCCTGAGTCAGCCGATCCTCCTTGAACTTGAGGCGCCGCTCAAAATCTGTGGTGAGTTTTTTCTTTTTGATCTAGTGAAAAAATGATGGTAACGAGGTCTGGAGCGCAACATAATTTGCCCAGTGGTATTCATCCGTCAAATTGTGATGTTGATATGCGACTTAGGGATTTGCTAGCTTACGATACGCTTTGTTTCTGCTCAAGCTTCTGCACCATGTTTTCCATCCATTTTGTCCGCTAAATGAAATTTTTCAGGCGATGTTCACGGGCAGTATTACGACCTATTGCGACTCTTCGAATATGGAGGGTTCCCGCCTGAATCCAACTATCTCTTCCTCGGCGATTACGTTGATCGAGGTTTTGAATTTTTTTTGTTGATACATGTTCACTGTAGAAGAAGAGCTTATTTTTCATGATACACACAAATGTTCCATGGAATGACATGAGTGAGTTAAAGGATTATTGCGTCTACAGGTTTAAGAAGGATGCTAGCTTGTGGCAGGGGTGCTTAAACATTGATGTGAAGCAGTTTACATTTTACGAAGTGGAAGAAGGGGGAGAGTGGAAAATGTTGGTCGCATAAGTAGTTTTTCGAACCGAACTAGGTTTAAGGTTGCAGGTGAGACGTAGATTTTTATTGCAAGTTTCGATCTCAGTTTCGAATGCTGGTCTGAAGGATGACGAACCGATTATTAGCTCACGTTGAGGTCGCGAGCCAGTGTTCATCGGTTGGTTGAAATCATAAACCGTGAAGCTGCAGTTAGAAACGTGAAGTAAACCTAAATTGAAAAATTTTTTGGGGGAGTCGGAGTCCCTGGAATATGTGGTGCAGAACTTCTGAGAGTTTCTGTTAGCAAAATTTCCGCCACACTGTACTCGGGTGGTGGTGTTGATAGTTTCACTTATATTCGCCAATTTCCGGGAGGACATATTTTTGCGGGCGAGGCCGTTATGAGTATCTCTAGAGCATTTTTACGAGTGGTGGTGGATTAGTTTGGTGCACGTAATAGCGCTCATGAAGAATAGCTGCATAACTATGCTCTTGAGAAAACGCCGTTTTCGAGTTTAGGAGAGATATTTCGCCTTCTGACATGGGTAAGAAACGAAGGGGAGCTGCGGCAGGCAGTTACGAGATTTAGCGGCGTATGTTGATGGCTAACCAACTGAAATTGGAAGTATAGTGAAGAGGAGACCCAAAATGGCCATATAGATCACCAATATCGTTTTTGGTGCGCACGAAGCTGCATTATGCGTCGGTCGAAATGTATGAATGCATATTGCTTGTCCCTTAGAAAAACGGCATTTAATCAGCAATCATCGCTCCGACAGACGTAGATTATTTCCCAGGAGCAGGTAGCCATCGAGCCGGTAGCCAAGTTATTAAGCAGCTATATGATGGAAGCGTTCGCGAAATTAAGAACCACTTGGTCTTTTCGTGATTCAGATGGCTGAATGAAAAAAGCATGCTGATCATAAAAGCGGGAAGCATTGGTAGTCCAGTTTACTTTGCTTCCAAGTTTATCGGTACGTAACGCACCAGCTTTTATATTAAAAACAGTGAATCTCATGCATTATCAGTGTTACATGAGACAACCTCACACACAGGTTCTGTTGTAAAAATAGTTTTTGTACCACCACCGGAGGAGAATATCAGGATAAGAGCTTCAGGTAGGTGCTTTTGGAAAAGGAGACTAGAGTTCATCGCGTTATTCAGGTAGCCCCATCGAAATCGGCAGGTACGGCAAAACGTTTAAACTTGCTAACTATGAGCGTTCCAGTCAGTGGAAATGAAGTTACGAAAGTATAGTGATTGCAAAAGTCCTGGGGCAGTGAAAGCCGAGTGGAAAAGAAAAACCTGCCACACTCGGTGCAAATTGTTTGAAATGTGTTTAATTTATATCTCACATCAAAAATCATTGTTGAAAACGTGCCAATAACTCACAACTTTTATCTGTGGAATCAACTATATGCGATGCGTATCTGCGTCTATTTGTGCTACTAGTGCTGTGAGAAAGATCTCTGTTGAGGATTTCTACAGGTTGTTATAGGTTGTTGTTACGTGTATGGAAGAGATTGCGCTCAGATCTCTTCGTATATGTGCTTTGTTTCGTCGCCGGGATGTAAAATTCATATTGAATCTCGTGGCGTGCACTTTCCGACGTTTATATGTTGGTCTTAGTTTGTTGATTCGTTGTGCTGTTACTGAACATGTAGCTAAGTGACCGAAGGTGAAATCTTACTAGTTATGTAGAGTTGCTCCTTGCGAAACGGCGTTCTCGCAGGTGAGAGAGACGCATAAGGGTGGGCATGGACGACGATCCTCACTGGCAGCTTCAGGGGTGGAAAGCTTAAAGTGCACGTTCAGTGTTATTGGTACACAACGATTGCAGGAAAGCAGTCGCTAGAAACGATCTGTCTTCTGCTAGCGTATAAGATCAAGTACCCGGAGAATTTCTTCTTATTGCGTGGCAATCATGAATGCGCATCGATCAATAGGATATACGGATTCTATGATGAGTGTTAGTTTTGCTTAGTTTCCTTTTTAGCGCACAGGAATGGAGAGGGATTGGAAACAGTTTTTTCCAGCTGAAAGAAGGCTTTGTATTCGTCGGATCAAAGAAGAGGGCGCTGAAGGGAAAGGGTGCTATAGCAAGTACACTGAAATGAGAGAGAAATTTTAGAATCTTTTAGTGCTTTTCAACTGTTGTGTCTGATATTTCAGCAGCGTTCGCAGTGCAGGTCGTGGAGGTTGCTTCTTCAGCAATTTTCGTCGAGTGCAAAGTAGGATGGAGATATTTCCAATTGCTCTGAAATTGATTAGGTTCAGTTTCGGATCCGCCGATTGTGTAAATCATCTTCTGATTGCCCTTTTCATTTGTTTGGGCAATTCGTTTTATTTCGCATAGGTGCGCGGTCCGATAAATCTGCTTGTCCGAGAAGCATTTATAGACTTGAGGAATATCTCCTCATTGTTGCTCACTCGAATAAGCACTAAAGAAGGGAGGGTGGAGGAGGTTATGTAAGCAGGTTATCGAAGTGCTAGGCGAGGGGATGGTAGAGTGGATTAGATCACTTGACCAGTCGTAAGTGTCATTTCGCTGTTTTATAATGCGTTCGCGGCTATGACGTTTGAGTCGCCCAAGCGACTGGAGGTTTCGCAGTTAGAAAATCTGTGAACGTTTAGTTGGTAGGTGCATGTGGTGTGGATTTCGAATGTTAGTTCGAGCTGCGGTCGCGTTCTGAATGTTTACAGCTCAGCAGCCTCGAATTTAGATCTTTCAAGATTGTCGCATAGCATCGGGGATGTAGCTTCGCGCTCCGGTGGGGAAGGTCTTGCATTAATGAGAAATTTTGCAAAGAATGATGTAATAAAGGTAATAAATAAATGTAATGATGTAGTGAATATTGCAGGTAAAAGGCGCTACAATATTAAATTATGGAAGACGTTCACTGACTGCTTCAACTGCCTGCCGGTGGCGGCCATCATAGACGAGAAGATTTTCTGCTGTCATGGAGGTCTGTCTCCCGACTTGCAATCGATGGAGCAAATTCGACGCATCATGCGCCCGACGGACGTGCCAGATCAAGGATTGCTGTGCGATCTTCTGTGGTCTGATCCAGATAAAGATGTCACAGGTATACCGATCGTTGTAGTTATCAAAATATGCTAGGAGAGGAATTTCGTCGTCATAACTTTTCTTCGACCAAAAGTGAGGTTGCGTTCAGGATGGTTTCATTTGCTCGATGCTGCAGTGGATGAGTCGCGGAATCGTTTTTTGTTTCGACCGTTTGTTGCTGGTCGTTGTTCTGCCTTGGTTTTAGAAGGAGATTTGAAAGAGTTTAGTATTTGAAACGGAAGCGCATTGCCTTGTTTAGGTCTCTCCGTTGTTGCTATTTGTCTGATTTCATTTTCTAATCCTCTCGCCTTGTGTCCGTACGAGCTGTAGTGTGTTTAATTTTCAGGTTGGGGAGAGAACGACAGAGGAGTGTCGTTTACCTTCGGACCAGAGGTTGTTGCAAAGTTCTTACATAAGCACGATCTCGATCTAATATGTCGCGCTCACCAGGTTTGCACTTCTCAGTTGACATCAATTTCTGTTGCTGGGGTGGGTCGTAGAAAAATATTTTGAAATAATTTCGGCTTCAACTTTTAAGGAGCAGCATGATCTTGGTCCTGTGGATACGCAACTCTACAGATGCTTTTAAAAGTTGAAAATCAGTGATTTTTTAGGGTTTGTTCTGAAGGTCTTCGAAAGCAGCTGGTAACTGTGAGAGCAGTTAGCGATTGTTGCTCATATTGTGATTCGCATATCTATTAACTAACTCTGAGGGCAAATAATTAGCTTCAGCGTACCTCTCAACTGTGCATCTTCTGTGGTATGCAGCTAATTATGTGGTTGTTACAGGTAGTTGAGGACGGGTACGAATTCTTTGCAAAACGACAGTTGGTCACTCTCTTCTCGGCACCTAACTACTGTGGGGAATTCGATAATGCCGGTTCTATGATGACCGTTGACGAGACGCTGATGTGCTCTTTCCAAGTAAACGTTGCCTTACATCTTTGACTTCTTCAGCGCTTTCTGGCCGTTTCGTCCCCTTCTCGTCACTGTTACTCACATATATTTCTGTAAAAAACGTAAGCGTTTCTTCGAAGAAAGAAGCGTTTGAATGTCAGTTCGTGCGATTGAGGGATGTCGGGTTTTTGCCAGACAGGGGCATAGGTGGGTGAAGCTATTGACAGAGACGCTTGCATCTAAGTTATCCGCTTACAAAGAAAGAATCCTTCACCTTCCGTACCATTTCCTACAACCACTCAAAGCCATTGGATTGCTCTGCTGTAAACACTGTTAAATTTTGCAAATTTTATCAACGTTTTGACGATGTCTAACTACAAAGACATAAACGAGCGAAGTCGTGGTCTTGTTTATGACATGCTTTTTTAGATTTTGAAGCCAGCAGATAAGAAGAAGTTCCCATACGGGGGCGTCGGCTCCAGTCGTCCGGTGACGCCTCCCAGGAACACGCCGGCACCAAATGCCAAGAAAGGGAAGAAATAGGCAACTGCCATTTGCGACACCAAAGGCGGTGTTTCCTCACACAGAGTTTGTGGTATACCGCACGCTTATTCACCTCTTAATGTTTTGTGAGCCACTACAGATTGCACCACTCCTTTGGCTTCTCTTTTCATGTATCCTTGCTTCTCTTCCAGCAGTAGCACGTCACCCCGGATTTCAGCAAAGATTTCTATGTTCCTTCTCTGGCTAATTCCGACATAGTATAACTCTTCGCTCGTAATCTGAACTAGCCCATATATCTCTTTTTTGTTAGTAGAGTCGATATGCAATAAAATGTGCTCGAGAAAGCATCCGTTCATTTCGCCAACACAATTATCAGTAGCACCTGATGTCTCAAGCTCATTCATTATCTCCACGGTGCGGATGTTTTACAGCGGTAAGGGGATGTTTATTTGTTGTTATTGCGTCTCGATCTGGTATCAGTAGAGACCTGCTGCGACTGTTTTCTGAAGTGGGTGTTGTCTGGTTGTTTGGGCTTGAGGTTGATTATGACGTCGTTTTGGTAATTATCGATCGATAATGACGAAATTCACATTCACATTCACAATGTGATCCATGTGAATTGACGAAATGGAGGCCCCAAGTTCAACTATGCACCGAGAATTGCGTTGATATTAGCGGGTTGCTACTAAGGTCACATATCATTTATGCAATATAGGGGCGTAATTGATGGGATCGATATGTAACTGTTGGGACAGATAAACGCGTTGATCTTTTCTCATCCTCTGTGTTTCATTTATCTTCCACAGTTCTCATGTTGTATTGTATCGTTCTGCCCGACGTCGTATGGCTGGGGATTGTGGGTCAAATGCGGTTGCGATCGCGCTCGTATTGAAGTTGCTGGTCAACGGGGATAATGCATTTTGCTTGGCACATGTTATATAATGTAGTTATTTTACATCTTGTTGCGCTATGGATTATTTATACTATTGTAAACGGGGGAAGGCCAGGCTTTTATAACGAGAGAATCGATTATGGGGTGAGATTAGATGAAGTGGGTTAAATAAAATGCGGCATGCCTTCGTCAGTTTGGCGAGGATTACTAGAGGCCATCATTCACCAATACGTGACTCCTGACAGTTGGTGGCGATGAGCAGTTCGACATATTTGAATGAGCAAAGTACGGCCCCTTTTGTATGTGTGATTGTGGTGACATTGCTGGAACACCTAGTTGTGTTTTGATGTTATCATTTTGGAGCTTCGAGATGGCAAAGTATTGAATTTTTTTGACTGTTCCGATAAAGAGGCTGGAGCTTTGCTTTGATTTTAAAAGATATGACAACATTATTGAAACGATACAGATTATTTGAGGTTTCCTTCGTGAAGAGTGCGCCTGTGGGGCACATTTATTGTGCTCATTTTGTGATCCGAGTTGGGATAAAAACGCAGTAAGCACCTGATAGCATAGAAGCGAAGTAAAGGCCAAACGTTATAGCTCACGTGGTTATATTTTTCTCTTACTGAGTTTTGTCTTGTTCATTCGTTCCGTTCAATTTATCATATTTTCGAATGCATATAACTGTAAATCATTTCGAAGGTACATCTGGGCCTGGTTCGAGTTACTTGTAATGTCAACGCCAATAGTAGCCAGCTCCCATTTTCATCGGACGATATTTTTCCATTCTCTTGATGATTTTTAATTTGACGTGGTAACTTGTTCTGAGCTATTTTTATTCGATTTTTAATCGAATCTTATGCTGGATCGCTGTTTCGTTTGCTAGCACTTCGTATTGTGCTGATGTTTTTGCTACGGTGAAATAGTGTGAGGAAATGTACCTATTCGTTCATGGAAATCGATCCGTGTGCAAGGGAGCTATCTCATGGGTTAACGATAACTACTGCCTGATTTGCACTGATTTTGCCTATAGGAAGACGGGTGCTATTGTGATTGTTTCATTCGAGCTTGCCCATCTGTTACATTACTTCCTTTTGATGAATTTACTGATGTCGCTAAACTGTTGTTTAGGAGTCACTCGACTATGTTTCTAGGAGCTGAGTTGTTTAGTCGCTTTCGATAGAGCCATGCATGCAAGTTTGTGGCCAGCGTTAGTTATGCAACGCTTTACGTTTACCTGGGTATGCTACGATGGAAATGGAATCTGAAACCTTCAGGGCCCTTAAGACTTTTTTGGATTGATGGTATAGATGCATTAGCGGAACATGCAAGCGGAATCGTTGTGAAACAGTTTGTAGAGAGATTGGGTGTGAGATGTCGATAGCGTGAGGTTGTGTGAATCAGGCAGGGTAACTGCGCGCCATAGGGAGAATATGCGTTATGTTACACGGATTTCTCGTTGCTCTCCCGCGCCGCCCTCTTGCATCGCGAGTGTTTTTGCAGTTGTATATGTAAACGTGACGAATATATTGTACCTTTTTTGAGTCGATTAAAGAAATGCTTTTATCGAAGTTGTAGAGTTTCAAAGATTTCAATCCAAAGATTTTCCGAGGTGGATTTATTTACAGTTGATTTAGTGGCTATCTGAAAGTTACTTATGGGAGGCCTTGCTGGATAAGATGTACAGCATCTCTTGTGTGAAAATGATTGGATGTAATGACTGGAAAGAAATTTGTGGGGCAGCTACGATGAAGATTTTGTGTGATGCCCGTAGCTGTATCGGCGTGTTAGTGTTCAGTAGATTTCACGAACCTGCCCTCTATTGCTCGGAGAAGTTGATAGGGATGAAGAAATGGAAGTTGGTGATGGACGGTGCAATGTGATCAAGGCGGTTGCAAGTGCTGGTTGCTGCAGGACGGGAAGTGTGGAAATATGGGGGAGCGATTGTAGAATCCGACGTGATTTCGAGCAGATGGTGGTGAGGGGAGAGGTGGAGGTAGGGGAGGTACAACACGAGACCGGTAACACACAGTGCAGTCATTCTAAATAACCAACCGGTCGGATCCAAATGTCAGGAGGTGAGCGGAGTAGGGTCTCGGAGGGGCAGTTGCTATATGCGTTATTCCATCCTAGCTTGTCGTCTGAACGACTTCTACAGGTTCCCAATCGTTTTTAGAACAGAAGCAGTGCATTCATGTCATTGCTTGAGTAGCGAGTTCCGCGACAGCATTTCGCACGATTCTTCGTGCGATTGTAGCCAAAAGATGGCACGTCATCCATCGCCTAGGCGAATCATGACGTCTGCGTTCCGTCATCACCTGGCCCAAGGAAGCGACGCGTACATCCTGGCTTGCATTTTCTGTTCTTCTTCAGGGGGAACTGCAAAATTTTGAAGGTAAACGGTGATTTGTATCCATAATGAGTGAGAAAGATCATGCGTAAGAAAGTGGAGCCCTGAAAATTTGCAGTTTCGCAAAGTATTCAAGTGAGACCGTCACTTTTGATCAGCACAGAGGATAGTGCTATAAACGAGCTCTTTCGCGGGAGAGGACTGTGACCAGCAAATGCAGCTATGACGTGCTGAGAATGCCGTATAACATTGGTTTTCGTCTTTCATAGTCAATAAAAGCGATCACAGCTGATGCGGTGAAGTCACGGAGGGAAACAATGGAGTCGACTCAATTTGGGCTCTTGGGCTCACTCTTGGAGTTGATTTTCCGCTGTAGAGGTGAGGGATCATATAGCTGACTCCTATAGTCAAAGCCGTCTAGAGTGAATCGTCCTTCTCGTATCCAGGGTCCTAGTCCTCGGCCTCAATTTTGGGCTCCTCTCGATCGAATGTCCTCATTTTGACGTGCCTCGCTGTTGCGTTTCGTACACTAGTAAAGTTGTATTTTGTTGACCATTTGTAATGATTTAGTGAAACTGTAATGAAACAGATTCGGCGACTCGAATTTTTTTTTTTTTTGGGGGGGGGGGGGAGGGTTCATCGTATCTCTATTCAAATGAGCACACTAAGCAAAATTCCATCCGCTGAATATTTCGCACCCATTGATTTGCAAGACGAATTTTTGATTTGTGAACAAATGAAAACACTTTTATAAGAGAGTGCTTCTATATAAATGAATGGAACTTTATGCGACTGCATATACGATTGCATTTGTTTTACTTGCATTTTCTTTTTGCAACGATTGCAATTGAAATAGCATTNATTTGTTTTACTTGCATTTTCTTTTTTTGCAACTATTGCAATTGAAATAGCATCTCTTGTATCGGAACGATTGTATTTTTCTTCTCGTCAACATTTTTCGAAGTGGCAGGCTGTAATCAAACGAAAGAATAGGGAAATATTGCGAAGAGCATTCGGAAAGAGTGCGATAAAACAATCAATGTGGCATAACGTTTGAAGAGGATGAACGAGCCGATTGCGACTGCCGAAGTGATTTTCGAGATTTTTGCTTTGCCGGAGCACTAATAGACTTCGATGAAATGCTAATACTACTCTGAGATATTGATTTCGACTTGATACTGCCGATAGGAGAGATTGTTGGTGGAGTGGCTCTGATTTGTGCGTAGAATGTATCCATTCGTTTTGGTGGGACCGCCTCCATCAATAGTGGATTATATGGATCGGCCATTATTGTCGTGAACAATGATGTTGAGTTGATGCTCACACGGGTTTCGGTTACCGGTTGGCGTGGTGATGAGCTGAAACAGTTTTATGACCAATAGCCAATTAGGTCACTATCCCACGAGAGAGTTATCATGCATGGTGCGTGCTGCCGTGATGAGCAAGCAATATGTTCGAAGCTACGGATGTCGTTCGTCTCTTATGAAGTATTTACATTTTTTTTCGTTCTTGTTAAAGCTGAACTGGAACCTCTGAGGTAGTTAAAGACCGAAGGGAGAATTACTCGCTCTTACCATATAGTACTTGGATGTATTACTTGTATTACTTGCATCCATTTAGAAAAGCGGTTCCGATATCGTTGTTGGAACTTTTTGTTTGGTCAATTACTTGTTATATTCTTAGATAATCACAAAAAGCACTTTCAGCCAGATTATAGAACAAGTTACAAGATTTGCATATTTCCTTGCCTTACCGGAACATTTTTATTAGAATTGCTTAATGTAGGGCTGTGATTCAAAATTATGGCCTCCTTTAGATGCTCTTAAAAGACACAGCTAATTGTTTCTTCTTGATGCATGATATCAAATAAATGAACCACTGTAGTATGTTATTGTTTTAAAAAACATAGTCACATGGCGGAACCCGCAGTGTTTTAAATCATGCCAACAACCATCTACATCCATTGTCGAGGATGTAATCCGATTGAGTGATTGTGGCATTTTCAATTTCGACGAATTGAGTGGGGCCATTTTCATAAATGCTTTTGCGTACTTCAATTCGAATAATGAATTTGCTTAAATTCATTAAGTTCGTGCATAGTTTCTTGTGACAATTCCACATACGGTTGAGTTGGAGCTGCTGATGACGTCAGTAAGTTGCTCATCAAATTCGCTGCAAAACTGGAGACTCAATGGAGAGCGGTTGAAGTTGTTGCGGAACAAAAGATTGAGTTGCATACACAACTCAATTTTTAACTCATTGATCTTTTACGCGCTCGTTTGGAAAGTGTCTGCAGCACTACAGAAGCATTGACCGGAATCTTCAACAATTACATAGTTCAGAAGCATGGCAAAATTAACGAGTTCTCTTCATGAACTGAAAGGGAGAAGGTGGGTCCAGGATAACGGGAGTACCGTCATTTCACGAAGCGAAGACAAGCAAAGGTCCAGCTGAGATTTTCGACCACAGAGAGTTATGAAGTTTATATGCGCTTCAAAAAAACTTGGATAATCAAATCCTTGTGGAGCCACAACAGATGCTGATCACGGCAAAGAAACATGTGATGTTAGTTACATTTAGTTGCGCATCAAATTCGCTAGGCTTGCGAAATTTAAGGACTGTGAATTGAGGCATATACCGCGAGGCCTCCAAACAACTAAAGTAACGGGCATATTGGTACCTTTTAGAAATCGTTACTGTTACTGTATCTAGGTCATCTCCCTGAAGACTTCTTCATTGAAAGGCAAAAATGCAACACAAAGTGCAGTATCTGCAGCTTTAACGCAGGGCTAAGATACTGCGTCAAAGTGGTACAGACAGTCATCAAAGAGTTACACCATTACAGTGAGGTCAGTGTTTCGTTCTTCCAACAGGGTTCTGTCGCATTTTTTCCCCTCACTGCCCTGAGGTATTTCATTCCTTGCATAGTCGTGTATGAGCTAACCCCATAGAGATTTGGCTGTAATCTAGATTTGTGTTCACCGGCAATGAAGTTCGCAAATGAGGACAGCTTAGCTGTTTCTTTTTAGCACTTTAAATAATTGAATTCTAGACGTAAGCGTAAACTTTGAGATTCTAAGTTCCTGAAACCTCAAGGCTTTCCAGATTTACATTTCCGTCTTTCTGCGTTCTACCTTTTTTTCGTAATGTTTGATAGTTCTTCTTGCTTAGAATCCTTCTATCTATTTTGTTTGGCGGGACATAGCATTTTGGTGATCTGTTAAACCTGCATTTTACGGCGCTTAAACTTGGTACTTCCTTTCTTCGACTGATCTTTGACCCACGTGTATTTTTTGTTTAGTCGAGCTTTTAATGGCTTCTCTTACTCATAGCTACCCTTCAAGCTGCATTCCTCGTAGTCGCGATTATTACTACGTCTGGAAATGTTAATTGCTAGGAGTGACTGGAGTTTCCCAAAAGTCCTCCTGACGGCCAATTTCATCGATTGAGATTCTAAAGGTCTTCTTCAGAAAAAGGAAAGCCCGTAGAAGTTATGTTTAGTGGTCTGAATGCTTGGAATTTTTGTTAGTATATGCCTAGAATTCTGGGTAACTTCTAAATCGTCACCACCTTTACTGGGCAGAATAGTGTGGGAGGCTTTGATATAAGAAATGCCAAAAGCGCTAAAACTTGTGCGTTATAGGCGTTGGTCGAAAAAATTAGGATTTGTGAGAAAAATCAGAAGAAGGGCGACTATTAGAGGATGGAAAAGCAAGATTAGTTATCAATTAGAGATTTGTTGGATTGCCGAGTGCACACACAAAGGATTGCTAGTGGAGCAGTTAGTGATCTTGGTAATGAAGAACTATGGATATCAGAGAAATTCATAGAGGGTCGCGATGTCAGCGATAAATGAAAATATATAAAGTAGGAACAAAACAGCATATCTATCTCAGGGCAAGAGGCTTAAGATATGCATTTCAATCTTAGAGCACTTTACCTTAGAACCTTAAAACCTTAGAAGTCGATGATCACCGTACTGTTCTTCCCTTATCAGACGACATTTCGCACGATTCTTTATGTGATTGTGGCCCGCAGATGGCAGGCCATCCACTGGCTAGGCGAACTAAGGCAAATGCATTCCGCCATCTGGATCACATGGCCGAAGGGATCCAAACAAGGACACTTTCGCGAGTCTTAGTCCCTGTTTAACATCTCTGGCGAGAAATGCGCAACACCGCCTAGTTAGAGCCAAAGCAATAAAAAGGGCATTGACATCTTGAAGAAGAGTTGAATCTCGAGATAATGATTTCTGATTGTCTACCAACATGCAGGCAACTGACCTGCACGAGCAGGATTTCTTTCTGACTTTTTATTTGTTGCTGTAGGCATTTTTTAGACGAACATGCTTTCGAATACTTATTTTTGATTAGATTTGATATTGTGTTCTTAGATTTGATACTGACTAAGCAGGAACCATGGGGCCGCACATATTTATGTGAAACTCCTGGACAAAACTTATGTACTCAATTCACTTCATTTGCCGCTTTCTTTTTCTGCGGTACATGTGTGCCAGTTAGGAATACAGCCGCTTCCATCTACGTGCGATTGATCTATTGCTTGATCGTTCCGCCCGAATTTTCCCGCCTAGATACTACTGTCGATTTTTTTTTCTCAGACCGATAGATTTATTATATGATCTTAATACTTCAGATATTTGTTCAATTGGTTGCAGTTTTCTTGGTTGTCTTCCTTTCTCAGTGAACTATTAAAGAGTTATCTTACGGTTGTCCAAGCTTTCGCCTTTTACTTTGATAGATGCTTCGACTAGGAGCGGTTACCAATGATGCTCTTATCTTGTTTGCTTCATCAAGTCCTATTTTAGTAGTGTCGGCAGCCATCCTGGAATTGCATTTATCCGCACACAGTTACAAGCATAGCAATTGTCATAGAATCACAATGAAAATAGACCCGCCACTATTGCCGACTGGCGAGCATGTCTCCCTTCAAGAAGGAGATGTGTAAGAGGACATTGAACAGGCTTTCTTTCATTTCTCGCTGTCACAGAATAAGCTCGTATAAGCTAGCCTAACGCCTTGCTTTTGTCGGTTCAACTTTGCCATTCTATTAAAGCTGCAGAGTCGAACCATTGACGGTATTTGTTGGATTGTATTTCTTAATAAATGTTAGTTCTGAGTTGTAAATCCAACAGGAAGCCTAATAAGTAAGGAAGACGTGACGAGATGAATCTCCCCATTCGCAAAGAAAAACGTGAATGATTTCAATGTTTACACTACTTGCACGGTCGAACACATAAGGCAGAAGTTTGATGCAATTCTTGTGGCTTTGTTAGAATTCTTCAAAGATAGTGCAGTAGCGATTGTTTAATCTCAAATGTCTTGTTAGACTTTCGTTATCATAAGTATAATAATTTTTGCACTATTTTGTGATGTTTTGGTTCCTCCATAAGGTGTAGTGGCTTCGAAGAGCTAGATAGTAAACGAAGTTTAGCTTGCCTGGGATTTATCTGTGGTGTTTTTTCAACTAAAAGAGCGAATTTTACCACACGAACGGCTTGTTTGTCGACCGGCCTTTCCAA
Organism: Toxascaris leonina; assembly: GCA_022844705.1. Taxonomy (NCBI): domain Eukaryota; kingdom Metazoa; phylum Nematoda; class Chromadorea; order Rhabditida; family Ascarididae; genus Toxascaris; species Toxascaris leonina. The sequence goes on along the minus strand of JAARMF010000957.1, from coordinate 6,585 downwards.
TGTCATCACCAACTTAAAAGAATAGTTTTAGTGATGACTAAGCCATCAGTAATTGAACCTCATCATGGAAATGGCAAGTAAAATTTATGTTTCTTTGGAGGGAGTAGTGTACAAGTTCGCTGAGGGGGGTCGGCGTCATTATTCTGAACCTATTGAGCTAGAAGTTTTATGCTAAATTGTATATGAAGTTATCTTCCCAGATAGCGGTGAAAAAGGTGAAATTCGCCTGAAATGCTCTATTGAGCCAACCGCTTGAGAAAATATATTTTATCTTGTGATTACATATGCAAAGTGACAAACGCTGAATCCAGTCTTCCAGCGGGACTAACTATCCACTCTTCGCAAACTTCGAATTATTCAGGAAATGTTCTACACCACGATGATTTGAGGGAAATGTAAAGAAAATTTCGAGAAAGATGTATCTAAATGGACGATTGACAGGAAAACAATGAACTGGACAATCTTCATTTATTCCGGTAGAAGGGAATTCTTTTCACATATGCTGCTTTTCTATATATTTTTCTGGCTATATTATTTCTCAGTCACCATATTCTCTCTAAGCCGTACAAATTTTTTATAATATCAATTTCTTTCGATTACATAATTTCAAGTGTTAGTAAATGTAAGTAGTGATTTCAAATAATAATTTCAAGCAATAACTGAAGTAGTAACATTCGGCATTTAGAACTAACGAAGTCATTGTTAGTGAAGGCTGCGACAATCCTGTCTCTACATGTTCCAACCGTGCTAACCGGCACATTATCGACCGCAACAATACAATCACCCATTAAACATGATGTCGCAGCCATACTTTGCTGCTCCACATTTGCCACATAGACCTGAAATATATCACATTTCGCTCGAGTAATGGTTAAATAATCGCTAATGAATGTTAAAATTTCACAAAAAAAGCAGTGTCGTAGTATGTGTTCTTCGATCTGAGTCGTTCTTTACTGACAAAAAATCTTCAGGCTGTCGGATAAATACCATGCCATGACATGAATTTCATGCCAGATTATCAAATGATTGTGGCAAAGCGTATACGAATGTCAAAAACTGTGACCAAGAGAGATGTAGGCGAGAGAACGGAAGACAAAGCCATCACTTACTTGTGTACAGTGTTTTCTGTCACGCTGGCAACTCTGGAAAAAGCCACACCATACTTAATTTCAATCATATCATTTCGCAGAGTTTAGCCACTCCCTCCCCCCCCCCCCCCACCCCCCCNCCCCCCCCCCCCCCCCCCCCCCCCCCCCTTGCCTTCTCCCTCTCTCGCTGGCTTCATGGACGAAAGCACCATTTGGAAAAGTTTTCAGACGATTACCCTTGATTACCTAATCCTTATTCAAGAGCTTCATAGTATACGCGATACATCTTAAAACTGCACGGTGATTTGCTGCTTTTTATCAGTTACAATCTTATACGACTGACTTTGCTATTGAACGATCGTATATTCATTCCAATATCGGCACCAGGAATCTTAACCATTAATCCGAGAATGTATACATAGCCGGGCACTCGATCATAACCTTCGGGCAATCTTTCTGCTTGCACATTCCATATTAGCCGATGAATCTTCAACGTGAACTAAAACCTATGTCGTTTGAATTTGCTCTAAACCGTTATAATTGGAATAGCTTGTGAAATATCATCATGTTGCGTTTTATCAGCTCTAATCATCTTATCGATCGTGAGCCGCGATATCGTTTCATGCAGTTTAATGTATGTGAGAAGAATGAGAACAAGTTGTCTAATAGGTTCTTCATGTTCACTAATGTTCATTAAGCCGCTTAAAATGACCACTTCATGTTGTTTAAAACCGCTTGAAACAATAGCATACTTCAAGACCTGGCATACTGACAATCGTTTCTGCTTCCACAGTCATATCTATGCTCTTTATATACCTAATTATTTAAAAAATTCGCCCATTATTAGCTCTTCATCGTAACCATTACAACTTTCAAATGAACCGAAAATGAATCACATCTTTTCATAGCATTCAAATAACTTCTGCGTAAATGTTGTTAACGATAGCAGTAATCCCAGATCATGACGAGCCAGTAATGCCATCAATGCGCATATTTCAGCGTATTTCGCGATCAGTACAAGAAACTCCCTCCTCAGCTCCACCTCCCTCCCCCCTTACCTTGGTTATATAAGTTGCATTTCGACAATTTTAGTCTCTGAGGTTTGAGACGCTCAATTTTCGACGATCATTGTAGTTATTCTGATGCTTCCGCAATCTACACACATTCTAGAATGAGCTTGTTGATAAGAATGCAACGTCAAATCATGACGTTCAAATCAGTCTATATAGATATTTAATGGTGCTGAAGCATTCAAATACATAAAAGAATGCTTTTAGATGAATAATGAATGCTCATTTTAAATGCCATTTTCGTGAGGAATTTATCGCTTTCGTTGATAATAAATATGAGTCTAACAAAATTCTCAGGGTGCTCATGATTTCAAGCGGTGAGTTTTAGCAAAAAGAAAAAAATCCATTTAAATGTATACGAAAATAACCGACCGGTTGTTGAGATTTTTTTGCTTTACGCATATATTTTGCAAACGATGCTTTACTTCCGATTAATTTATCGTTGAAAGCAACGATATAATCGAAAAGATGTAACTTATCAACGAACATCGACGTTTCCTCGATTTTAGTCACCAACATAGAGCGAGTTACCGAAAGCCCAATCTGTAATCGAATCTTTCCCGGAAACAAATTTGTGGACTAGAAGGGGGATACCACATTCATACTAATCCGAAGAAAGTGAGTGCTTATTGAGCGGAAAATTTTTGCCAAATTTCAAACGGTCTCGACACTTTTACGATTTTATGCGATACCAGATATTGAGAAATATATTTTCCTTTATTCTTTCCCTTCACTATCTTTTTACCCATAATATAATCTAATGTTTCCTTCTCCACTCACTAAGACTTCTCAATGCTGTGAACTAGCTTCTGGCTTGTCGAATAGCTTTTAAATTATTATTTTAGGTCCATGGTTCAATTGATGTATTTCTTCATTTAGCGACCAGCGGATAGGGTGTCAATCGCAGTGGAAGGGAGCGAAGGAGGAGAGAGGGGGGGGGGGGGTGAAGGAGAAGGGGAAGAGGCTGCATGAGGAGTGGAACAAGCAGTATCTATTAGGATGAGGAGAGTGGCAAGAAGGAGATCATGCGCATTTCCGAACGAAGTTTTCATAACTCGATCTGTCACAGCCGTTACAGCCTTTAGTGATCATCCCAAATGCGTTTTTTGTCTGAGTGTTTATATCTTTTTTCGACAAATTAGGTTTGCTATGCAACAATAGGTGAAAGAAACAATGGAAATGGCAGACTCTTTCTTGAACGGCTCATAAACTTGTTTTGCTACTTTTAAATGTGCATACTAATTTATCAAAATTCACTTCAATACAAATGTTGCATCGTATGACGAAGCATTCGAAGAAAACCGAGTTATGCAATCGATGCGATTTCCACTTACCCGTGAACCATCCGTAAAGACAAATTCCTTCTTGAGTTCGCCTATGAATTTTGATGGAATATTACCCGAGAATCCCAATTTTACGTTTCTGTCACTTGTCACACTGAAAGTATCATTTGTTAGACTAAGAGGACTTTCTAAATTAAATTTGACTGAACCAAGAGAATACATTATTGTCAATTGTTCGCCGATTCGCAAACCAGTCAACATTGCCCAGAAAATCTTTCATGCGACTAAACTTGTTAATGGGCACTTGATTAAGCAAAGAAAGCAGCAGTGACCGAAGATTATTTATTGTCTCTAGAAGAGTGCACCCATTTTAAAAGTTAGCAACTATCGGACTTCATAAACGAAAGCGGCGGTTAAAATTTCAACAATAAAAGCCTTTTGTCTTAGAATAAGCTTTATTTAAATCAGTTTTTTAACTAGTGAAGATTTTGAAAATGGTTTCCCATATTTTGGCAATCAAATAGTTTCTCAAGTAATTTAAAACAAAGGCATCTCACCGTCCTTCACCTTTATCCACGTCTTCTTTCACCTCTGTTTCCGGACCCTCTTTAGAGCATATTCGTTCCTTACTCTCCAATTTGTTGCTTGGCTTGGCCGATGCCAAAACATGAACCTGACTTCTCATTGGCAACACTTGTAATCCTCTTCTATAAAACTTTTTCATACAAACGGCAATCACCTAAATAGATTTTTAAGCAAGCAGATATGAACGTTTGGATTCACGAAGTGTGAGGTCTTCGGTAACATTCGATGTAGTAACAGAGGGGCGCAATTGAATTTATACAGGAATTTCGATGACAGCAGCCACCATCACAATGTCGCATCAAGTTTCAAACACTTAGCAGTTTAAATATTCTAATGCATGAATTTTCTAAAGTTTTATTTTAACGCACAAATTACGCCGAGTAATTCCACATTCACAACGAAATACGAAGGTAGCCAACAAAATGTTTCCCATTGCGTTTGCATTATTGCAGCTCATTCATAGCTGCTGAGCAATCAACATTAGTATGGGACGACTTGATTTTCTACATTATCGAACCACGTTAGGTTTGACCATCTGATCATATCATCTCGACAATGCTCTTTTTGCATTTGCATTTAGCGGAGATCCTCGGGTGTGTAGCGATGGATCACCCTACGTCATTTCCTGGTTGGCAGTTAGTGATTACTACTTGCTTGTGTTCATGGATTCGTTTATCGATTTCAACCTAGTAAGAAATGCGATTCAGCTAAGACGAGCTGCAGTCGGGGTTATCCGCGGGTGTGGCATATTAGAGAGCGAACAACCGAACGAGCGAGCGAGAGAGAGTAAGGGTGAGGAAAATAAAGAAACGAAAAATCTAAGGAACACTGAATTCGAACTTCTAGCTGCTTTCAGGGCAGTGACAATTATTCATTCTCATATTGTTCCACTGCCCCACACTACCGTTTTCTTTTAACCTCTTCATATCAGCAAGATATCCACAGCTCCTAATGTTTGAATCGAGACAGGAGAACAATGCTACTTTCTAATTCCAACATTGGCTTATGCATTACGTATACGAAATAAAACAATGGCCCAATGCAACAGTACCGTATTTCCAATAATTGCGAGGCCATGTGAAACACCTTTATAACTGAGGAGTGACCGCCGCTAACTATTGGACATGTATTATTATTATTATTATTATTATTATTATTATTATTATTATTATTATCACTATTATCATTATTATCACTATTCTCGTTATTATTACTGTCCATTACTATTATTATTATTATTACTATTATTATTTATCACTATTATTACTATTACTATTATTTACTACTATTACTATCATTACTATTATTGTTAGCAAACACTATTTTGGAGTGGATGGGGAACATTACTTTACGATTCCTTCACTCGTGCTAGTGCTATGCATCAATTATTAATGACCACCTCCTGTAGCGGTGATCATGCGCTCGAGGTTGGTGGATACAATTTCGCTCTTTGCTTGCACTTTCTCTACGAATAGTCGTACCACTATCTTTTACTGACATATGAGAACTTAACACCATTTGCCTTGTCACGCCAATCGAACGACATCAAACTTCGACATTTATGCGCACCTGCAGATCCACCAAACCTGGAAGGACTAACTAATATAAAACAATGGTAGTATACGCTCATCGTCGCCCTTTTTATGCTATGCTTTCATGTAAATTGATTGCGTCATGCAACAGCTAATTTACAGCATCTTTCATGCATATTCCGCAAAAGTGTTTTAGAAAGACCCGGAAACACTGAGCAACCTTTATGGGAGCATGCAATATCGCTGCATAAATTCAACGTTGAAGAATGGCAAGCATTATATGGCACATGAAGAAAATAACTGTTCCAATCTGATTTCCAGCTTCATTCGACAACATAGATTGCAAGACGTGCCAGTGGACGTTTAAAAACAATTTCGTTCATGTCGCGTAGTTCATAGTGTTCTTCGCTTTTCATTTTTTTTTTTTTTGTTTGCAAATGCATCCAAACCTACAGCACTTCTCTACCCATCATTCATGTCCATTGTTCTCTGATGCCTACGAAGTATTTTCGTATTTTGCAAACGTTTACGGTTAAAATATTCATTATATATATGTTCATCTGTTGCATTCGTTTAGTTCTGAAAACTTCTGCAAGAAAATCTCAAAAATTACAACTTGCGTTTTTTGCTATACTCACCAGAACATCCGGTCATATGCGCAAAAAAACGACGGAATCAGGACAACCCGTATCCCGTAATTTGGTGCGCTTTTGAGCAAGTGAAATTTGTTCTTTATTTGAGCTTTGCCAGTGCGAAATTGTTATTCTACAGTTTTTCTGTCCAGCTTTAAAGAGACTGTGTAATTTCATCAGTGCAAGAGCGTCGTTGTTCTCTGGTCTGTCTGTGCAGGTTCAAGCGTTCAGCTCATTCACTGTGACGATATGGCGATTAGCGTTGAAACTTTGTCCACGTTCCAAAAAACTTACAGGATCACGCACTACCTATTCCGAAAGACAATGCACATCATTACGAAGGGCTGACAACTGCGCCTTGAATTTTTTCCTCCATGGGAAAAATCTGCAGGTAG
>JAARMF010000956.1:35104-45104 GCA_022844705.1 Toxascaris leonina | reverse complement strand
ACGTTCAGCGAAAGCGAACAACAGCCTCAATTTTCTTCTCGTTATTTAAGTAAAAGAAGCTTTATTCTATGAATTTTGACTTGCCTATAGAGACCCTCTCTCTCCACAATACTTACTCCCTTGCAATTATATAGTCTTTCTTAACACGCTAAGCAATAGATAGCCATCATTAGCTCTATCCCTTAAATTTTTGAATAAACTCCTAAAATGAGGACCACTCGAGGTTCTTTCATATTCCTTTTACTTAAATCGAAAGCTGAAATATGTTTCCGTAAACTTTTCCTCAAAGAAGAGTGGTGCTAAGAAGAATGAGTAATGAAAAAGTGATTAACGAGAGAAGCTTGAACTCTACAATCGTTTGCCAAACTACTGGAGATAATCCCATCGAAGCGGCTTTTTTTGCATAGTGATTAGAGCAATTTGCACATATGCGACAAGTGATTATGACCACTAAATAAATCGATGGTCAAGGTCATTGAGGAAATATACCTTTAGTATTCGAAACGAGCTAGGTTGACTACCTGTGAGACCTGGACATATTTGCTGAAGATGTTCCAACGGATAGCAGCATTGATTACAAACGAAAACCCCGGCTAATTACCCAATCATGCTTCGACTGAAAATAACTCTGATGATAGGCCGAATGAGAGCATTGGAAAAACGGAAAAAATTTGCACCAAAGCACTTTATATTGTTCTAAATAACGATAATAAATCTCTTTATTGTTTTAAATGATATGATAAGCAACTGATAAGTAAGAAGGGAAGAGATTTGATGACTGATAAGAAAGAAGGAAAGAGGTTTAATAACTGATAAGAAAGAAGGAAAGAGATTTGATAACTGATAAGAAAGAAGGAAAGAGATTTGATAACTGATAAGAAAGAAGGAAAGAGATTTGATAACTGATAAGAAAGAAGGATAGAGATTTGATAACTGATAAGAAGGAAGGAAAGAGATTTAATAATGCTTTTTCTATATTTGTAACAAAATATATGAAATGTTGTAAATCTTTCATCACAAAACGTTCCGCTATGCTTGTAGTTGTCAATTAAGAATAGCGCACTATGAGCGCTACTATTCTCTTGCTATAGAGCGAATGAATGAGATAAGAGCGCATAAGTGCCAAAATGGGTACCCATCTGGCTGCCGTAGCAATAAATACTTCTAAAATTTTTGCTTCGTCGAGCTTAATTTAGCTTATTGCTTATGGCTATAGTATATAAGCTTTACGCTAGGAAGATATTGAGGATTTTGTCGACATATATATTAATATCTTCAAACGTTCCATAAAAGCTCTTATTCTCGAATACGAAATCTTTAATCCAGAAAATTTTGAGAATCTTCAGAAAAGATGCCTAAGAGCTTCAAGGAAAAGCTACAAAAGAAGCTTAAATCAATAGGCATCAATAACTAGTAAAATATATAAAAGTAAATATAAAATGAGTAAAATATATATAAATAAGTAAAATATATAAAATCAAAAATAGACAAAATAAAACAATAGGAGCGTAATTGCTTTAAAATTAGAGTCACATAACGCTTGAACTTTGACCTTAACTGCTGACTCCAACATATTCAAATGAACGGGAACATATCAGCAAAGCCAACTAGGTGGTCAAATGAATGTTCTTGCCGACGATATCACTTATAACTAATAAAACTATAAATCGTTATATAATTCAACAACCTTGTATAGCAATCCAGTCAAGATCTCACAATATAGCAATGCAACTAACGTTCACGCTTACAAGCAGGCGAAGAGTTGTGATACCACTTGAAGAGTATCTCTCGTGACTACCTATTCGAATTCCTTAACAAAGAATTCCTATATGACCCCCACTCGATTTGGACCCATAATAAGACCTATAGGACCGAAAATACATAAACCTAAAGCCGATAAACGATTATAACTGAAGTAAGGCCTTGGTGTTGAGGCACATAAATACGACTTAGAAAGCGTTCGACTGATAAGGGAGAGGAAATATTCACAATAAAGCATTTCTTCATTGATCCGACCATTAATTCAAATATTTCCCCAAATAGAGAACGAATTGAATTCTCTTGAACAATTATTAAGTCTTTAATTGCCCATATTTATATTAACGAAAAGACTAAAGAAAATTATTGAGAAATATTAGCGGGCGTCCTTCCGTTTTTTCTTTCTTCCGGAGGAAAAAATAGCTTATTTCATTTCATAACAAATATAGAGCGAATTCTTTTCTTCCCGCTATCATATGAATTCGGCTTCGTCATAAAGTTTCAATAATCTCATCCTAAAATTCATCCGGAAATATCCGATAATTTAAACCGAATTTTTATTGTTTTTTAAAAAAAAATATTACAAATACGGAAATTTTGAAGCGTTCCAAGCCAATAGGAGACTAACTGCAAGGATTATTCAATGAATCGATTGTGCTCGATGTGTGCCACCAATCTTGTCGCCCTAATTATATGCATCTAATTAAGTGCTAGATTGCAGCATGTTTTCAGGCTGCTATTTTATTCGTTCACTAGCATGCGAGCGAAATTAGTCAATCGTCCAGATGCTCAATAGTATTATTGCCGTACTCCAAATGAAACTCTTCAGAATATTTTACGGCTGCAAATTATAAAAAGACGCCGATGCCGGATTATTGCTCTTCAGTATTCGTTCTGCTCTTAAATAGCAAATACACCAGCGATAGCATCCCTGAATTATGGGCAAATATGGAATGCTTTAGCGCTCCTTGCGGAGCCCTATCCCTTGAGGCACAATACTCTACAGCTAACTTTGATGATACGACTTCAACGCTCTATCCAGTTTACCTTTCTTCAGGTAAGTGATATCACCTAAAAGAGAGCGCATATATTTGTGGGGCAGCATTTTAGCGCCTGGACAATTATAGCACCTTGATGCGCTTATTTATCGCCAATTAAAAGTTGCAGCCAATTTTCCAGTGGAAAATTCCCATGGGCTGCATCTTATTTAACAGCTTGCAAGCGTTGTATTAAATTGCAGCACCATTCTAAATCGGGAGCACAAATTGTTCGAATCGAACGAGTAGATTAAATATAAGCCACACTCTATAATCACTTGAACGAGATGTAAAAATGCGGCCGTTAAAGACGTCCGCTCTAAGGTTACTTCTTTTTTCTTCGTCACAAATTGATCTAAAAAAATGCAAAACGTAACCCCTCATAGATTCTTTTTGCGCAATATCGACACTAAAATAACTCTTCAAGGGGAGACTTCCAATTTCAGTATTCCAAATTTAAATCTGATATCCATAGTAAGCTTAACGGTCAAATCGAGTGGAATTCAATTTTGTCGACAATTCTCGAAGTGAAAGTTGTCGCCACCGACGAACAAATAAACAGACAAACAGACAGACACATACATACACACAGACATAACTCCACCTAACGTTTTCGATGAAAATTTGTGAAATTTGCGTGAAAATTTTCTCAATTCGAAACAAAATTTGTTGCAGCGAAACTGATAGAAGTGAATGCTTCATTGCTTTTGTTGTCGTAATGCAGAAAAAAAATATGGAAACGTTTGCTTATGCCTTTTTATGATGACCAATACAGTTGATCATAGCCAAGTAATATGCTGGTGATTGTATTTAAGGCCTTCAAATTGTCACTGAGCAAATATTCTGAACTATCTATGAGGATCGAAGTTAAAATTTTTGAAGGACTGCTTAAGGACTTAGAGGATTTCTTAAAAATTTCTTTGAAAGGAAAAAATTTTCCACATTTTTTCGCTTTCTTTTTCATTTCTTCAAGAAATTACTATCTATCACTTATCACTATAACAAATCTTCGGAAACGAATACTCGATCATCTTTGATACAATCGCAATGACCCTCCTCATATTGTCCTCCAATGAACTCCACTCGTCAACTGTTGGCAAATTTTGCATTTGTGAAGAAAATTCTGCAAATGGGGAGATTGACAGCCATATAATTATTTCCACCAGATTCGAACTAAATAATCTTTAGCTCATTTCATCCAAAATCGATCTGCTTGAGAGAGTGAGAGGAGAGGGAGGGGGGAGGGGAGGGGAGGACAGGGGGAAGAGAGGGAGAGGGGGAGGGGAGGGGGGAAGGAGGGGAAGGGAGGAGAGGAAGGATGGGAATATAGTGATTAACGATATTCATCTAGAGCGGTCTCATAAAAAAGTCGATCGGCATTGGTCGAATGCACTCAATGAAAAGCCTGTAACCTTGAGGTACTATTTGAAGCATCATAGCGCCACTTAAAGATTATTTTTGCATTCAACGGATGCCAGTGTCAAGAACATAATGAATTCTCTCTCTCGGTCATCATTTTTCAATACGTTCTCTTTCCTCTTCCCCGACCCTTCACCCCCCTTCGCTTTCCTCATTCATCTCTGATTGCTGCAATTTTGCAAGGGATTTGAAATTTATTAGAGTAAGACACTCTTCTTCAATGGAATAGCCTGATGTTTCACATGACATTACTATCTAGGGAACAGGTGATAAGCCCCGTTCACTACTTCTTATTTTGAACCATATTGAGGTTGCCTAAGCACATATTCGGTTTTTTCTTTTTTTTTTGCGAAATGTCTAAATGTTTTATATAGGGTATGAAAGAAATTTTCTGAGAAATCGACAAATTCACGCACAAATTTAAGCTTGTTCAAAAGCCTCTTTTTTCCATATCCGCTTATGAATGGGAAAATTAAAGCAAACGTTTTTGCATATTATTCACTGTCTTAGTTCATCATCAAGGGCAGAAGCAGAAAAAGATATAGTGAACGAGTGGAGGAAAGTGGGGGGAGGGGGGAGGAGAGGGTGAAGAGGGGTGGTCTCTTCCACAAATTACAAAAAGATGGGTGAAAGGGGATCTCATCTACAGATTGCAAAAATAAGAAGAAATCAAGCCGTTCTTTCTTTTTTTTTCAATCCCTCTTCGCACTCTTTAAATACTAAATAAACAACGGTAATGATAGCAGTTTATAGCAATATATGAGTTTACTATATTTCTCAACTAAATCAAATCATTATTTTCTTCTCAGAGTCGAATAGATTGTTTCTCGGACTGAAATATAGTTCTTCTTTCATTTTCCTATTCCGGTTTGGGTGGAGTAATTATACGGATATAATTCCTTCTTTCATTTTCCGTTTCCGGTTTGGGTGGAGTAATTATACGGATATAATTCCTTCTTTCATTTTCCGTTTCCGGTGTGGACAGAATAGTTATCCGGATATAGTTCCTTCTTTCATTTTCCGATTCCGGTATGGACAGAATAGTTATCCGGATATGATAAGTCCATTATTTAGGTTGATTATCGAATTGTTCAATGCATCCTGAAAGCGTCGATTTCAATGATCGTCAGGTATAGGTGACCCCTATTCAAATGATACAAGAGAGATTCAAGTGAGATTATTGTCAAAATCTTTGTTTACTCTCTTTGCGTCTTTCATGGCTGTATGTTTGTTCTCTTTGAAACTATTTACCTCACTAAAAACATAAAAAATTTTCGTCAGAANTTTCATGGCTGTATGTTTGTTCTCTTTGAAACTATTTACCTCACTAAAAACACAAAAAATTTTCGTCAGAATATTTATTTATTTATTAAATTTATTTATTTATTTATTTACTTATTTATTTATTTATTTACTTATTTGTTTATTTATTTATTTACTTATTAAAAATATTTTTTACTACAATTTCTTATTCCCTATATTATTGTTATAATTGTTTACTAAAGGCTGGCATTGAGGGAAGGGAGGAGGGAGAGGGGGAAGGAGGATGATGAGCACTTTGTATAGGTGAGTGAGTGAATGCACTAGTGGATAGTCACCGGAAAGATCTAGAATTAATGGGCATATTCGCGTTAAGATCATCAATCAACAATTGGTTGCATACTGTCACTAAGGTGCAATAGGTCATTCATTCAATACGTTGTTTGTTACGATTCGCTGCACATTGCAAAAAGGTTAGAAACTTCATACGTACACAAATAAATTTGTGGCCAACTAAGATCGTCAATCTTTGTATCTCTATATGTCAACTTCGTATCGAATTATTTACGAGTAGAATCTCTTCGAGAATTTCATATTGAAAATTTTTCCATTTTTTGAGGAATATCTTTGAGTAATAAAGGAGTGGGCGGAGTAATAAAGGGTAAAGAATATCCAATAGGGAAAACATAATTCCCCTCCCCCTCCCCCTCCCCGTCCCCCTCCACTCTCCGCGCAAAAAAAACGATGGAAATTGGAGGCTTCATCGATCAATGAGCAGCTTGATGAACGTTAGCTGAGCTTATCATTGATAAAGCGCAATAAATTGCTTTAATTGATAAATTTTTTTTTTTTTGAGTTGTAAGGATGATTATTATTGTATTTAAATTCGACGAGATGTAATAGAAGCAAGAATTCAATGCTTAAATAAATAGTCGAACTCTTCTTATACTAGCAATAACTGCATTATATTCATGTGGCTCCATAAAAAGAGATCCAGAAACTAACATTGATGGTAAGTGTTGCAAAAAAATTCCGCAACTGCAGTCCGGTTTGCAATCCGGTTTCTTCCGGATTATATGAAAGTAAAAGACTTTACTTTATCAGGGAAATTTAATATTATAGAAAAAATTCGATAATGACATATTATTTGAATATATTTATTTGTTATCTACCATTTAGCGTATGAGAAAAGAAGAGTTCACCATCATCTTATACCTTTGTTCGAACAAACAATAAGCGGAACACCATTTTTGGATATACATATACATGAGTGCCTCATTCTTTTGATTATGATGGAGGAACTTTCGAATCGAAGGCAATTTTGAAGTCACGAAAATTGGTAGGCGCAATCTCGACTGCATAATTGATAGGTGACCCTCTAAAGTGCTTCGAAAAGAATTACGCAAATTTAAAACTGCTAGAAGCTTATATAAATGAATAAATAAACAAATAAATAAATGAATAAATAAATGAATAAACAAATAAATAAATTTAAATCGAATTGTTTTTATTTTCCATTAAATATTATCTTCGTTTCTAAAATCTATTTTTATCTCATTTCGATTCCGATTCTTGTTTATCTGAAAGATCTGCACAAGTTGCATTATGCTTTATGATGTACTCTTCCGCTTGATTCGTTATTTATTCGACGCATATATAAGTATTAACGGTCAAAGGAGCGAATTGCAAACAAAATCGCATGCCATTTCAGCTTCACTGAATCTTTCATCCAACAACAATCACACTGAAATACTTATAAATTGAACGAGAATGCCTTTAGGGAGAGTGCTTGTGAATGAGAGGGCATTTCCTCTATCATTTGAAATGATATGAAAATTATTAGAGATATGATAGGAAGCTCTATTAGGCGGTCGTAGCAGGCAGCCTATATTCTTTACAAGCGCAAATTAGGTTGCCGTATTTATTATAAAGCAAATCAGACGGCTTTAATACTCGAGAAAAGTTTTGAAAATTGCTTTGAACAAATGAATTTAAGTTCGAGTTTTAACAACCCTGAAATCATTTCAGGCGTCCTAATAATCTAATTACTATCGATAATAAACTGATTACTAAATAGGTAATAAGTTTTTTGGAATAACAGAAATCATTCATTTCAAGAAATATGGCGGTAGTAAAAATGGCTCTTGGGGTTGAGTTCCTCGTATCATGGCTTGTATAAAAATTGGAAACTTGAACTTAAATTCATATGTATCACTTCAAATAATAGAGGAACTACCCTTTCACTTAAATTGTTCAAAGAATATAGGCACCCGAAAACACCTGAAATGTGGGGGGGGGGAGGGAGACGGAAGGGAGGAGGGGGGTGGGGGAGTCGGGGATGATCAGATAATCATTCCTTCTCCTCCTCTTTTCCTCCTCTTTGCATTTCCTGCGTCATCATTCCTTATCGAATCGAACGTTGTTGTTTTGCTCATATCGCCACTATCGTTCCACATATAATTATATTTGCTATTATGGCGCACTCCACTCAACCATACCGAATCAGCAATATGATGGACGTCTGATGGTTGTCTGGTTAAGCGGTGAGTAGTCTTGAATGTTAATTGAGATAGAGTACCGCAGCATTGACCTTCGACCTTGTGCCCACTATCGCAACACCTTACATAACTGTCGAGCAATTCGCCTAATGAAAATGTATCGACCTAACGTTGCGCATCAGTGAGTTTGAGTGTCACAAAAACGAATCATTCTCGGCATTTAATTGTTGGTTTGCAACACACCCACCCATATAACAAATCAAATTTGGCTTAGCCTTTCTTATTAGTCCTTATAGATAAATAAGCGAGCGCATACACTCGGAAAACAAAGGATTAATCAACTGAGGTCATCGAATATGTTGCACTGAATGAACGACTATGAGGTTTAGGTGCCAGCTATGCACGAAGGAATAGCGGCATAAAGACTGGAATTGATGGAAAGGAGTAGAGGATTGATAGTAAAGAGTACAGGAATTGATAGAAAGGGGGACAGGAATTGATAGAAAAGAGGACAGGAATTAATAGAAAGGAGGACAGGAATTGATAGGAAGGTGGACAGGAATTGATAGAAAGGAATAAACTAGTACAGAAATTGGTAGAAAGAAGTACAGGAATTGATAGAAAGGAGTACAGGAAATGATAGAAAGGAATAAGCTGTCTTGTAAGCTCTCAGAGAGTGAAGATTACAAACCAAAAAAGTAGGGAAACGAGAGTATGAAGAAAGATTATTTTAATAGGCTAGAATGATGACAATGAATAGATAGATAGAAAAAATATCAGAATATAGCAAATTTGAGTAATAAACAATGAAATATAATTGAAAATGAGGAGAGAATAAAATAAATCGACAAAATATCGATGAATATAGAAATAAAGCAAATAAATGAGTACGTAGAGAAGTAGATAAACAAATATTAGAGAACAGATAAACAAATATAAACAGAGAAATATATAAAGAGGTAGGTAGCAAAATGATTGATGGAACTCTAGGACTTCAATTTAACAGGAAATAAGGTACAAGAAAGCTTCTAACATGAGGTCATCCATCAATATTTGGTCGCTGATGCGAATATTCTGTTTGTATGGAGGGAGGGGGGGAGAAGGGGGGAAGAGGGGAGGGAAGGGGGGAGAAGGGGGAAGAAGGGGAGAAGAAGGGGGAAGAAGGGAGGGGAGGAAAGGGGAATAAGGGGAGGAAGGAGGAGGGAAGAAGGGGGTAAGAGGGGGGAAGAAGGGGGGGGTGCCATTAGAACGAAATGCACAGTCGAGTTACTATAGCCATTTGAATATATTTCTTAAAGGGTAAATCAGATAACTCGTTGATCCAGTAGGTAAGTAAAAAAGGAGAAATAAGATGAAGGAGACGTAAATAAAGACCAATCCACTCGTAAACAACTTATTTGAAGAGTTTTCTATTTTTGCTTTTTTATGGCGAATATTAATTCTCTTCAAATTGTTTAAAAGGGCTTTACCTTTAATCCAATAGGTCATATGTTCTATATAATTGAAAGGTTATTTTATTTCTTTCTTCCTGCTACTTGAAGAATCCTCGGCTATTTCAACGCAAACAACAACATTCTAAAAAATTCCTAATATAGCTTCAGCTTTAACCGGTGAAAAGTATTACTTATATCTGCTACAGTTTTTTATTTTATTTCAATAAATAAATCATTTATTAAGAATAAATATCGCTTTATATCGTGTCCATTTTTGCTCAGGTGAAGTTGTAAGGTCGTATGAAGATGAGGGCTTCGATTTGTCTCCTAGCCATCGGATGTTGATAAGTCAATCCATCATTGTTGCGCTTAAGAGATGGAATACGGATTTGCTCCATTGCTGTCGCTGTGATGTTGGTTCAGGTCTGAATGGCTCAGCATGATGGAGTCGAAGAGTCTAATCGGAGCTTCTTTATGACTCACCGACCAGTAGTAAATCCATAACGATGAATGCTACGATTGCTATGAAACAACGACGAAATATACAACTCTCTTATTCTTGCTCAGAATTTTTCCTTCAAACGAAGTTTATCGT